>VZRZ01006218.1:169325-192907 GCA_013398175.1 Climacteris rufus | reverse complement strand
GAAAGGAAAGGAAAGGAAAGGAAAGGAAAGGAAAGGAAAGGAAAGGAAAGGAAAGGAAAGGAAAGGAAAGGAAAGGAAAGGAAAGGAAAGGAAAGGAAAAACAATGAGAAAGAGCAAAAAAGAGAATGAGAAAAAAAAGACAAAGAATGAACAAATGAAAGAAAAAAGGTTGATAAACATCCCAAGGAAGAAAGCATCAGAAAGGAATAGCTGTTTTAGAAGCAGCTCAGTCTTCTTAAACAACAGTAGTTTTCTTGCTATTAGGCAGCGATGTGCCAGTGAAAACTGGGGCTTGCAGGGCTCCGTGGGCTGCCTGACTGACGGGCACGGCGGGGAGCCCGTGGAGCTTCATAGTGCCCAGGGGAATGGGACTCGGCTCCTGCAGCCCTCGCACTCCCCACACCTCCCACTGGCTCCTCTTTGCCAGTCTTGGCTCCATGTTATTTGCCATGGGGATTTTGGGCTGCTTTTACAGGGTCACTTGCCTGCAGATCCCAAAGTAGAAATCACGCACAGCAAAATTCTCAGAAATAAAACTGTCAGCCACTCTCTCCCAGCACACAGCCGGTGGAGTTTCTCCCTTTCCCTCTCTTCTTTCTTTTACTTCCCCCCACCCCGCCCCCAGGCCCCCACCCTGACAACTGCTTGTGCTTCTCCAGTGAGATATCCATGCTCTCCTGCAGTGCAGCTGCCCTGTGTGGCCCACAGTTTGGGGCTATAAAGTTTTTGGGACCCTCGCCCAGCCCTAGAACGCAGAGCTCCCTTAAGAGCTCCAGGGTGGCCTGGACAAGGGGACCTGACCGTTGGGATCATTCCTTTGGCTCCCCCAGGAGCCTCCCCTGCTTGTCTGGTTTTGAGTGCACCAGGAGCTACCTCTAAAACCAGTCACTTTCTCTCAATCCCGTCCTCATTATTGCTCATTAATGCTGTCAAAAAGCTCTGTACAGGGATGCTGCTCTGCTGCCTGGGGCTGACACACACATCTGTCACTAACAGATGCGAGCAAATTAGTGCCCATCCCTTCCTACCTGGCCCTTTCCTCACTTGTACCCGGGCTCCGGTGAGGATGGGGAAGCTCTTGCCCGACTGCCTGTGCTCCCTGAGTGCAGGGAAATGGGGCTGCAGCTGCAGGGGAATGAGGCGCTTTTAGTTTGAAAGGAATCCCCCACTCTCTGGAGTACTGAGGTGCCAAAAACGGCTTAGTTGAAGTGCATTGCCTTATTGCAGCAGCACAAATTTGTGGAAGAGGGAATGAGAAGTCCTGCAGAGCACAGGAGGACACTGCTGCAGATTGCATCAGAAGGGAAAGCATCTGCCTCGCTGCGTCCTGCTAGATCCTTTCTGTGGAGCCAGAGTGGATTTCAAGCCATCCACTTGCAGCCGCATCGCTAGAGGGAAGGTCAGGCATTTATCCATGGCTCGGTTGTGGTTGTTGCACCGAAGGTTTATATTCACTCAGTGCCACAGCAGCATCCTGTGCAGACATTTATTTTGGCTAAAGGCAGCCTGATTCTCGTTTGGATGCAGTCACTGAGGCCTGACCCACGCAGGCGCCGCGCGCTGGCAGAGCTGCTGTGGCCGTACAGGTTGTCTCTGTGTGGGTTCACCTCCATGCAGAGGGGCCCAGATGGTTCCATCCCACAAGAGGCTGCAGTTGGATGAGCACTGTCCTTGCATGGGGGGTCGTGGCAGAGCTCAGTCACTGTCAGATGTGGTGTCCCCTCTCCCTGTTTGCAGTTGCTGTAGACTGTCCTGTAAGGACTTTTTCCTTGCAAGAACTTTTCCCCTTTTCTGTTAGGCCAGTAAAATAGCCCAGACATTCCTTGTTGTTCTACCTTGTCTCCTGTCACAGCAAAGAACAGATTAACATCACTTGTTCTGGAGCTCAGATGTTTTCACGGAGTTTGGTGTGGCAGATGATGATATATATTAATCACTAACATAACACAGTATGTTAGCACAAACAAATGAACACAAACAACAAACCACAGGGCTCGGCATGCTAAGAGGCTGTACAATCCACAGCAGATCCCACTGGGATAAATCCTCTCCCTGCATTGCTGTGTGTCGCATTGGACATATTGCAAACTTAAGCCAAGGGCCAGAAAGAATGGATGCTTCAGCCGATGTCAGCTGTCTCTTCAAATCCAATCCAGCATAAAAACTGGCTGCATCATGGAGATTTTTCTTCTTGCGTCAATGCTGGAGCTGAACCCTCTGGACTGTGTCCAGCTGAGAGGCAGCAGGCTCTGCGCTGTCACTGAGGGCAGACTGCACATGTTAAAGTCATATGGGAGGGTGCAGTCCCTGAGAGCAGAGACCAGACCTGAAGATGAGTCCAGGACCCTTCCTGGAGCCCATGTTTGCACAAAAGCAGAGGTGCTCCTGCCAGCCTTCTTCTTTCTCCTTCTCCTCCTTGTCGCTTTACCCACTTGTGGATGTGCCTGTTCCCAGGGCATTTTGTGACCTGTCGACTGTTCTCAGCTCCATTTGCTATTTCCTCATACTCTGGGGGACACCTTGTCCCTGTAGAGAGTGCTGTGGTGGGGTAGGTGAGGCAGGAGTGGTGGTCCCTTCTGCCTGCCTGCAGAGCCATACCAATATTAATGACAGCACATCCCTCTCCCCAGGCAGAAGGATTTTGAGGATTTCAGGCCATTACTCTGACTCCTGCTTCCACCACCCCATCAGCCCAGGCAGATAGCCTGCTGCAGGTGCTGTGGACATGCAGATTGTCCCTGCTGGAGCCCAAAGCTGCAGGAACAGGCAGGCACTGCAGGCAGAGGCTGCCAGGCACAGAGGCCAGCCCTGCCTGAAGATGTGACGTGCCCTGCACCCTCTGTGCTCCTGCCTGCAGAGTCCTGGCTGGAGACCTGGCACCCCATAACAGGCATCTCAGGGAAAGGAAGGGGCAGGGACTTCACCAGGCCTTAAGCAAAACTCTTACAATAGGCTTTGTAATCCCTGCACAAGCCCTGTGAAGGGCAATGGTGTGTTACTAAAGAAGCATGGTGAAGCAGAGCAAGCCTCAAAGCTCCCAATCCTGCCTCTGTGATGCCTCAGACAAGTTCAACATGGGGTACCCAGGATTCCTTGGCACATATAAATCACTTTTCTGTTTGCATCTCAATATTCTTCTGTACAAACAACAGTGATGATGTTTAGTCACCTTCAGAGAGCTGTTTGGCATTGAAAGGGATCCAGAATAATCTTGGCTTAGGTTTTGTATAATTTATTTATTGTATTTTTAGGTTTTGTTGTACAAAACAACACTGCACCATTTCTAGCTCTTCTCTGACGACATCTTAGACAGCTCTTGTTCTTCCTACTCATTAATTCCATTTTGCCCTTTTTAGAAGAAATGCCAGCCTGGAACCATTCAGGAATCCACACGGATGAGGATTTTTTACATGATTTTTTCATATAATATTTTTAATGTAAAAGGCTGTTCCAATCAAACCTGTTCTCACACATGTGGCTCTTGCACAAGGAACATCCTCCTTCTTGTCCTACTGGGCTCAGAGACAGGGTTTGGAATAAACATTTGAAGGTGCACAGTCAGGCTCCCCAGAGGTGAGAAGCAACACAGCTGTTTCCTTCCTCCTGGCTTTTGCTGGGGAAAACCTGCCCCTGGTGAAGGCAGCAGCAGGATCCCAGTCAGCTGAGAAGGCACACGAGCAAGGGGACCCGTAACACACTGAGCTGTGCCAGTCACTGTCCCCGTGTGGTGGCCCTGCCACGGGGGGCTCTCCACCTCCCCCCCACCGCGGTCACTGCTGTCCACAGGCGCTTCCCGTGGCCACGGCCTGGGAAACGCCGCCGTCCCTGCAAACAGCACGGCCCGGCTGGCACTGAGGGGTGGCTCGGCTTCAGGAACTGCCGATGCTCACGCCTTCCTCTGCGGAATTAGCACAAGGACAGATTAAAGAAAGCCAATTTCCTTTCTCATCAAATCAATTCCTTCTGGGGCAAACAAAGCCACGAGCGCAGCGCTCTTGTCCTCCCGTGATCTTGCGGTTTGCTCTGGTTGGAAGAGGCAGCTTTGGAAAACCCGAGCCCATTTCCTGCTCTGCGTGCTGCAGTGTATATCCTCGCCTCAGCCTGGAAATGCTTTGATGGATATTATTAGGCCCGGAAAGCATTTGGAGCTCCTTTCTTCCGTAGGAGCTGAACAAACTGCTATGGGATGAAAGAGGGGCAAATTGGAAGGGTCTGTGGATGCTGCAGGCAGGCTGCCTCGCTAAGGGAGCCCATGTTGTGCTGCTGTCTGTGACAGGGACCAGAACAAAGCAGCCTTGGGGCCAGGGTTGCTGCCAGCCCCTGGGGAGGGGGGACATCTCCTTCACACTCTCTTGCCAAGAGGCAGAACTGTAGTGGGGCACCACAAAACTGACCCCTCCTGACCACATCCAGCCACACCCAAACAATCTGGACTCTTCGTAAATCTGTATACCAAGTCCAACAAATCCCGTTTCCTTTCCCAACCCGCCCTCATCAAATCCTACAAGCTAGGAGATCCAACCTTTTACCCCTCTCACAACAACCACTGCCCACCCCAGGTCTGTGTGCCCTTGTTCTTGCTCAGCCTTCCAGCCAGTGGGAGCAGGAAGCTTTGAAAGGGAAAGTGGATGAAAAGCAAAGCCAAGCAAAACCTTCACTTTCTGAGGGACTGGAGCTCTGAGCGGTGTTTTGCCACTAACACAGTCAAGAAATGACAGTGCGGAAATCTTGGGGAGTGAACAGCACTTGTGGTTATTGGTGAAATCCCATATTAGTAGAAAGGTCTGGTAAATGGAAGCAGGAGTCGCTCTGACTACAGCATCTGTTGGATGTGGAGAGTGGTTATGACTCTCTCCAAATACAATGCACATGTACTGCGGAAAATGACTGCTACAATAACAGGAATAAATCTTAATAGAGACTTGGGTGATAACAGACACCATAGGGGAGTTATCAAAATGAAAAACATATGGCAGCGTCTCTGCCAGACCTGCATGGAAACCCCTTGGAAGGACTAGCAGAGCTTGTACCTGAAAATGAAGAAACAGCACAGGACACAGTGACAGGGGAAAGGGCTGAGGGAACAAGATAAATTCTGTCATTGTGTCCTCCTCAGAAGAGCAATGGGGGTTTGGTGTCAGTGTCCTGCTGCCTGTCTCTTTGCTGCACAAGTCCAGGTCTGAAAGCAGCCTGGTTTGACAAATTCTTTCCCACTTCTCTCAGGTTTGGCAAGGCAAAAGGCTGCAACTCAGCTGGACATGGGCCATTTTTGATTGTGTTCAAACAAGACCTGGTTTGCTTATTAGCATAAGATCTCATTTTCTCTGCTTTTTGGCAGCAAGTAGGGGCAAGGATGGCAGAGAAGAAATAGTGGAGAAGCAAACTCAGGGCCCTGTAAAGTTCAGGCACAGCCCTGGGCTGGGAGAGCAGGATGGGTTTGTTTTCCTGCAGTTATAGGAGCTACAAACTGAGCCCAGACTTCATGGTATGGCAAAGAACAAGCAAACGGGAAGCTCGGCTAGAACTGACAGTTTCTTGGCAGGAAGCAGCAAGAGACAGGACAGAGCAACTTCAAATGAAATTGCACCTTCTCCCAAGCACTTCAATATTTTCAGCAAAGGTGAAACCACAGATTAAACAGAATACAGAAACCCAGCTTCACTTTGCTCTCCTCAGCCTGGTAGGTGATGGATAAACACATAAGCACAGTGGATACAGAGCAGGTTGTTATGAGATGTGGGTATTGTTTGTCCCTTGGGTTTGCAGGAAAGGAGCAGGCGGCATGAAGAGCCTTCCCAAGATCCCTGGAGCAAGGGGAGGTGTCCAGCCTCTGCTGATCCCATACTTTGGGGTCAGGAGTGGGATACGCCAATTGGTTGCCTGGGTACCAGCCATTGCTCCTCGATTCTGTTAAAAGGTTGGTCCCACACCAAACCCTGACTGCACTGTCCCCCATGGCCATACAGCACTGGGGCACAGGGGCAGGAGAAGAGCCTCTGGCAGGGACCATCACCTCCTCTTCGCTCTTGGAGGTGACTGTTCTTGGAGGTGAGGTGCTACCATCATCCAATCCAGTGCCAACTTGACAACTGGAGATTAAATAGTGGAAAATTCAGAAGACAGCTGAGAATGGGGCTTATATTAGTCAAGACACTTGGCACGTTAGCGTTAGATGACCAGGGTCACCAGCAGTAAATAGAGATGTTGTTATGGTAATGGAAACAAGACAGGGGCAGGAGGACCACAGAGCAGACCCTAAGTGCTTAATGCCTCTAAGCTGTCAGGGACTTTGCCCCTGGCTGTCATTATTTTAATTGCATCCTAAATCTGCAGCCACTGGTCAGAGCAGGTGCCTGAGGACATGGGATGAATCTACTCTGGTGCCTGCCACAGCTAAGACTGAGCTGAAGAGAGAGCTGGATGTGATATTGGCTACACTCAGTATCCACGTTTATATAATCCAGGGTTAGTACCCAGAATGACTTGTTTGCTTACAGTCAAAAATCCTCCCTGCCCAGGGGATGAGCAAAGAGGAGTGTGAAGCTCTGAGCTGGTCTGTTCCAGCAGCAGAGGGGCAGATCCTGTCCTTGTTTCCCCAGACTGGGACATGCACATGAGTGCATGCCCATGGCTGGGAGAGTCACTGGGATAGGACCCCATCCCAGGGACAGGCAAAGATTGTCTGACCTCAGACAAGTTGCAGATGCCTGGTTTTGGCTTATGCAAATGTACATCAGGCAAAAGAACTTGGAGATCAAACGGCATCTTTATGCCAGTCCTGAGCAGAAGGTTTGCTTTATTGTGTGCTTAGTCACAATAAACCAGACAATAAAGTAGTAATAAATGGTCACCAAAAATTATTTCAGAGTCCATAAAACAAAAACAGAGTTTAACAAGGACAAATGAATTGTTAACACTCCTCCTCTTCCCTGTCCCATAAAACATGTTGGGTTTTACAGGCGATGGGTGAATGCCAAGCTCCCCTGTCCTTGCAAGACAGGCAGCGTGACCATTGCTGCCTTCTGCTGTGAGCAACCCCAAAATCCCATTGCCAGTACAGTCCCAATTCCCACTTCTGCTGCTGGCCCTCAGGGCTGTGGGCTCCCCATGGCTGCAGGATACACCCCACACCCCTTTTCCCCTCCATTGAGGCAGGGAGTGCTGCAGTGCTGTCAGGAGCCAGACAGTAAAACCATGGGATACTGTGCTGAGCTCTCGTGCTGAGCAAACAAGTCTTTCTAAGGGTTTAGAGGACCACCTTCATGTGCAGAATGACCCCCCATGTTTAAAACAAACAATCTTGACCTCTCTAGGAGTTTTAGCCACATAAAAGCTCACCTCTTGGACTCTCCATTAGGTTTTATGATGTGCTTCCATATTTAAATGGACATGACTCACACCAGGGTTTCTGCTGTGCATGTGAAGGAAAGAAAAGATGAATGCCAGATGTTATGTATAAGTTACTTCAGGAGGGAAAAAAGGGACAGAAAAGGAAATTAAATGTTGGGCTGGGCTTTCCCCGCTCCCCCTGCTCAGGTAAGCATCAGACTGGTATTTAAATTTTCTTTAAAAATGCAGCCTCCTCAGCCTGCCCACACTCCTGGCTGTGCTGCAAGCACACAGCTCCCCCACTTCGCCCTCCTCACAGCAGGGGCTTCAATTTTCTGTCAAATGTCTTCTGGCCAAACCTGGCAGCTGTCAGCACCTCCCTGTTTATTTGTGGAGCAGGAGGGGGCAGGAGGAGGAGCAGAGAAGGGGTGGAGGGCAGCCCCTCTTAGGGGTGACACATTCCTTCATCCAGAAACTCTGGGTAAGGCAGGCGGAACGGCCGGGTGATGCAGAGGAGCTGTACAGGTGGTGTGGGTGTGAGGGCAGAGTTCTAAGCACTGCAACTGGAAAAGCACCTGACAAGCTGCCAGCCGTCCCCATGGGCTTATGGCTGCTTTCATTTGGGCTCCAGTGGCATGGGTAGGTAGGAAGGGCTCAGCAGCAGACCCTCTTTACAGCCTTGCTCCTGTCCTGTTACTCTCTGAAAGGACCTTCTGGCCCTTGGATGTCATTGTTTTGACCACTCTGCTCTCAGTGGGCTCATCTAGCACATTCTCACATTCCCACTTCCAGGGGACAATGGCAGAGCCTCCACCCAGGCAAGCACAGAATCCCCAGGCTCGTGCCACGGGTTAGCCCTCTCCTGCACTTGGTGCTGTACACACACAGAGCATGAAGCACAGCCGTGCCCACACTGAAATCATGGGTAACAGGTCCTGCCCACAGACCCTCAGCACCACCCATGGTGAAGGAAGGATCACTCCACCATTGCATCTGTTCCAGGATGGGGAGATACAACCTTAAAAACCTAACCAGCAATTAGTGCTCAGGTCTTCTTGGGAGACTCCTCCTGGGAGTGCTCCATGTGGCCTCTTCTCTCCACAGCTTGCCAGGGACTGACACATTGACATGAAAGGGGTCCTGCTGCTCCCAGCCAGGGTAGGCTGTCCCACTGCAGACAGATGAGGCTGAAACTCCACACTAAGCATGGGTAAGGACATTAAGCTGTTGGAACTAAAGGATAATTTGAAAAGTATTTTTCTTAATACTGGCATTAGGTTTCCCCAGCTTTGCAATTGGTAAAGAGAAAAAGAATGTCCTTACTAAGGAAAAGCAAGTGAAAGTTGAACCAGAGGGGAATTAGGGGGTGGTGGATGATTGAAGCTGGGTCCCCTTGCTTAGATCAGGGCGCTGATCATGCTTGGTGCAAGAAGAAGTCCTGTTCCCAGCCCAGACCTGTTGAAACAACCTAGGGAGGCACTGGCTTTCCCTCACTGGCAAACTACAGCATGGCAAGAGGGAACCCATGTGGTCATACTGTCCTGGGAGCAGGAGCATTCATGCTGCATCCTGCCTGCACCAAGGGTAGAGCTGCACTCCACCGAGGCCCTGGAAATACTCAGGTTAAGCAAAATGTCTGTTTTCCTAGAAGTGATGAACTGAGAGACTTTTCATCTTTATATCACACAGAAAGTCCCCCTGGGTACCTGCTGAGCTCTGCAACTTCTTTATACAGCTGCTGAGTGACTCAGTCTTGAATAGAGAGGACAGAACTCTGCAACCTTTACTTCCCTGCACATTTTTAGGTGTCTGTGTTTAGCTGGATAAATCAGTGCAGAGCTTATGAAAACAGGAGATCTGCAGCTACAGGCAGCTGCAAGTGGTATCTGGTGAGTTATGTTAGTTCTCAGCAGTATCCTGTTCCCCAGCCCCGCAGGGATGGCAGCCCTTCCTGATGCTCTGGGCCTGGCGAGTCACAGCCCCACGGTGCAGCCTCTCCACTGCCTCTCTGCATTCCCACCTCTGCCCCTGCAAAGGTCCCGGGGCTGCGGGCTCTGTGCTTGCTTCTGCTTCCGCTCCCTGCCTCTGCCACCCCAGGCCAGGGCAGCAGGTGGGATGTGGGGCCCACTGCTGCATCCCGAGCTCCTGAGTGCAGGAAACTGGGGAGCTGCAGCCTGGGGACCGGGGGGAGGCACAGCGCCAGTCACGGGCCATCAGAAGAGCCCAAGTCCCCCATAGGGGAGTTCCTGTGCCCTTGCAAAATGCCCGTGTGAACGGAGGCAGGAAAATTAGCTGCAATATGTTTTTTTGTGATCACAGAGATATTGCGAAAGGAAGGAAAATAAAAAAAGATTCCGTTTTCCTCTCGTTCCCCTTCCCCACCTCACTGGAAAGACTCAGGAAGTGCCCAGCCATCAGGAACAATATGAAAAAAACCCGGTACCATTTTCCCTGGTGAACCTGGCAGGATCCCAAGCAGGGACCATAGCAGCCAGCAGGAGTGAGGCTCCCTCATGCTTCTCCTGGAGAAACAAGTATTGGGCTCTTCAGTTCATTTTCCTCCTCATCCTTTGTGGAGCCCTGCTGCCATGGCCCCAGCATGACAAGGACAGATGTTTCCCTCTGCCTGGACATGCTGAGTGCACGTGCAGCACCAAGGGCTGGCATGGGGTCCCCAGTGAGCTCCCTGTCTCTGGGCTGAGTGGGAAGTCATGGCTTGCTGAAGGATAAATGCTGGTCACTCTATCAGCCTCTTTAATTTCCATCTCTTCCCCAAAATGCCTTTTAATTGAGCATCAAGGCTGCCCAAAAGCTGTCTCATCCTGAACCACAAATGTCGATGCAGATTGTGACAATGGCCAGGACATGTCCCTGGGAACGTTCACCAAATTTTGCAAGAGCTGCAAGTGTTCCCACATGCAACCACAAGAGTGTCTGGGCAGAACCAAATTTACCACAAGCCACGTTCCTTCCCTTCCCTTCCTGCCCTGCCCATCTGGCACAGCTGGGGGAAGAGGACAGGCAGAACTGGATGCTCAGGTCGCAGCTCTTGTACATCCCTCACAGTGGGGTGAGGAAGAGGTCTATGGCCAGACCCCAACACATCCCCATGTTGGGTATGGGGAGAGCCCAGGACACTGAGGAGCACCGGTGCTTCCAGAGAGCACATCACTAGGAGCAGACACCATGGCCTGGCCTCCTCCAGGGCCTCGTGCATCCCCTGGGCTTGTGTGCAAATGCTGTGTTTCCCCAAATAGATGCTTTTCTGGGAATGTCCCATGGCCCCGAGGAGGCTCGGCTGGTTGGCGTCGGATGACCAAAGCCGTTGCATGCTCCCATTGTTCCCCAAGGTGGTTATTAATAGCGCACTGTAATAATAGGGGATATTTATAAAACACCTCCGTGCCTGGGAATCCAGAGCAATCTGCAAACCTGTGCAGGTCTGTGTGTCAGCCCTGAACCGCTCTGGTGATCGTCCCAAAGAGAGAACAAACCCTATACCCCATTAAATGGGGTATGAGAAATGCATGGGCTGGAGGGGCCACTGCAAAGGTCTGGTGCAAGATGTGAGCACCAGCACTGTGGTCCTGCAGGGGCACAGGAGCAGGGACAGCCCAGGCCCAGTCAGCTCCCTGCCAGCAGAGTGAAACGGGAAGTGCAGGGATCATAGATGCTCCTTCCCTGGTCCCAGCTTGCGGGGAAGAGAGATGTCACTAAAGAAATAAAAGCCAATATGGTCCATGCCCAAGCTCCCCAGGACGACCCACAGGGTAAGGGTGCATCTGGCAAGGGGTCTGCACTGGTGTAATTGCCTTTCATGCTCAGTTTGCTTAGAAGGACCCATTTGCTGCCCTTCCTGACATCTGGGCCACAGAGACCAAGACCAAACTCAGGTGACAGGGCTGAGGATCTGTGCTTAAATAGTGGAATTTCACACTCAGAGCAACCTCTGCAAATCTCCCAGGCCCTATACAGGAAAATGCACACTCTTGCTTAGCTTTATAGATGAAAAATCAAAATGAGGTGCAGGATTCAGCTAGAGCAAGGCCAAATCCTCTGTGCATCATGGGCTGGGGCGAGGAGCAGTGCCACACACTGGCACCACACATGGGCACCACACACTGGCACCACACATGGGCACCACACACGGGCACCACACACAACCAGGATGGGGACTGCATGGAGGGGCACACAGCCTTGCTGTCGGGCTGTTCCACCAGGATCATAAAACCAAACAAATCCAGTCCTCCCCCAGCCTCACTTGAGGAATTAGAGAAATGAGGCCATTTATGTCTTCACACGGGCGACTGAGCCTGGCAATGACCTTTGGTCACTTCGAAGCAGGGCTGGATTTGAAATGTGAACCAGAGACCAGGAGGTGAAAACCTCCATATCCCATTACAAATCCCTGGGGATGCCCAAGGCTTGTCAAGCCACAGTGCTTGGCTGCTTATTTATTACTATTTGTCTCTGATTGTAGCCATCGCCAGGGCTCGCATTACTGCTTGGGCAGTGGTCAGTGGCCTCCAGGGCCAGCCCATCTCCCAGCGAAGCCTGGGACCCTGGGGCTGGAGTGGTCACAGCGTCACTCCTTGCTGCTGGAAAAACACATTGGTCCTTCCTGGCAGCAAGCACAAGCATCACAGTGGGTGACACTGTCCCCCAGCTGGTGACTGCCATGAGGAGGTGATTCACCCTTTCAGGTAATGAAGTATACAGCCCTATACAGCAAGGGATCCAGGTAAAAGATCCCTGAGTCATATTGTAGTGAAATTAATTCTACGTATTGTAAATGCAATATCGTAAACTGGCTTATTCATAACCAGACAGCACTTGCTGTTTGATTATTAGTGCTCTAAGATAGGAAAATCTTCTGTCTGGCTTGAGTTTGTCCTCTGAAACAACAGCACAAGACCTGTATTATTCACAAGTCATTTGACTGATTTAAGTTTTCTTTTATCCAAAGAGATCTCTAACTCACTGGGTAACCTTGGCTTCAGGAGAAAAGCAAATTTGAGATGGCATGCATTTCTTAAAAAAATATATCCTATCTCTCCATAAACAGAAAATCTCCTTCCATCCCTTTTACACCGGTTGCACCCCACTTCTCCCCACTAACCATCTTATTTCTACTTTTGTGGTCGAAGAGGTATCAGAAAGTTTTGCAGATCTGGAGCTAAGGCAGGCCCCTGGGTGGTCAGGGAGAGCTCCCCAGAGCGGCTTTGGTGGCTCTGCCCTCCAGACACAAAGGCAAGTTCCCACAGCTCAACAATGGGATTTGGAAGAAGATGTTTTATAGAAGAAGTTTTAGCACCCCTGTGTGGCATCACTCTGCTATGTGAGAGCTGAGCAGCACAGGGAAAATCTGCCTGAAGCTTCGAGGAGTCTGCAGCAGCCTGGGTCTGCTGATGGAAATGTGAGTCTGTTGGAAGGCCCAGCCCAAGCCATTTCCCAATTAACGATTCAGTCTCCAGGGAAAGCCACAAACTCACCTCCCAGCGGGGATGGGCACCACAGGGCTCTCTGAGGTGGAGTTCCTTAGAGGTATAGCAAGGTCTCTTGACATGGAGAAAAAACAGCGTGTAGAGAGCATGCAGTGATAAATTCACATAGATCCATGTGTCTGGCTGTGACATTAAATGTTCACAGCAGAAGTGATGATAATTAAATTGTTTATGACGTGGGACAGCTGATGGAGGTGCTGGAGCTGTGGGGAGTCAGTGAAGCTGCACTGATTTCCATGCAGACTCAGGGGCTCTACTTATGAGACATGATGGGTTACTTCCTAACAGGACTGTGGTGATTTAGGAGGTGAAGCCCCATTTTCAAAGGTGGGAAAGTATTTAAGTGCATGTTTGCTGAGTACCCCCAAGTTTGCCATCTGAAGGTATCCAGACGCTGGTTGGTGATGGAGAGAGAGAAAACAAAGACCAGTGAAGATGAATAAATCAGAGCAACAATGGTCCTGACCTTTTGACTGGTTCATTAGTTTCACAAGGTACTATCTGCATCTAATAGGAGCCCTTACACACTTCTGCAGGTGTGATGCAGGCTGCCAAAATGCTTGCACTTTCTTGAAAATGCACCGAGAGTGCACTTCTCCCTGACTCTTGGTGGGATTTATACTGTTAAGTCTGTTCTGGAAACACCAGCCAAGAAGCTGCATTGCTCCAGTGTCCAGCTGAAGTGCATTAACTCCAAGTGCAGGTAGAAGTGTGAAAAGCAGCTCCAGCAGCTCAGCTGATGGGAGGGAATGTGTGTGTTGATAGTGTCAGATCCCACAGCCATTCTCAGCCTTTTGCTACTGGGAAATTCCTTTTCCCTCAAGGCTGTCCTGCTCTGTGCTGCAACATATCTCGGGAACAGTCTTGTCACTCTGAGCAGCTCTCCAAGTCCCTGCTGCCAGCAGAAAGAACCTGTGAGGGGTGAAATAGTGCCAAGTGCCTGCTGCTCAACAGACCAAATATATTCTGAGGGTTATTCATCAAGAATAAAACTAAAGGAAGAGAAATACAGGACTGTAATGAAGTGCAGTGCAGGTCGAGAGCTGAATAATGGAAATTCCCAAGCATGGGGCTTGCTGGTGGCTTTTCACACACAAAGTTAATCCAATAAAGTGAATTTTCCTGTGCAATCTTTCCAGTACATCACCTGATATATGGAATAGGATTAACTTCAGGCTCAGAGAGGGTAAACACAACCTTTGTATGAAATGCTGAATTATTCTGCCTTGGTGCACTATGAGAGTCTGAATGTCCTATTTTCCATTTGCTTCCTTTAGCAGAAGCATTTCTGGCCAACATGAAATGACAACCTTAGTGAACACACATCAGAAGGTTCTAGGTTTCACTGAAACACAAGTTAGTCAAGTAAAAATAATGTTTATGCTGTTTATGGTCCTAAAACTTAGATTGGCTTCTAGTTAAAATTACATATGTGTTCCAAGTGTTTGTTTTTGTTACTTGTGTCAGGACTAGAATCCAAAATACCTAGGACTACATAACAGCTTTGGGAATATCACATTTTCAGCCCAATGGCTGCATTGTGCTGTTGTGATTTTAGACTTCTTGAAAATATGGACAAAGAATAAATTGGTTAAGTAGAAAAAAATTAAATGTAAAATCTCTCTGAAACAATCAGAGCTCCCTCTGCAGCTGTTGCAAAATAATCCACAGAAACTGCTTTTCTTGGTGTTCCTGTGCTGAGAGCACTTATTTTTCAATGCCAAATTTAGATATTTCCACCTTATTTCATGCTCTGATGAACCTACAAGAGTTTTGTCTGCTCTGAGGCAAAGCGCTGTGCTGTGCCAGAAGAGGCAAGAGCTGTGCAGACGAGTGGAGGCAGGAAAGCACGCTCAGCTCTCAGTGCAGCTCTCTCTCATTGCACACAGAGGAGATCCTGGCACAGGACAGGTTTTCTCTATGGTTATTCTGAATCCAAAGGCTTGTCCAAACCTCCCCTTTGGCCTGGCAACTGAATCAGCTTTGGGCTCCTTTACTGAATATCTGAGTCCTTGCAAAATCTTTCGTCCAAAGTACAAGGTTGCCACAAAGCACCTCTGGGTCCCTGTGGAGCCTGGGCATCAGCCTGCCTTGCCCAGTTTGTGGAGAGAGTGGAGCTTTAGCAGGTGGCCACACTGATGCTATCAAGTCCAAGTGTCAGATTCCAGGGGGAACAGCCTGCCCTGGCAAGGGCAGCAGGCAGGGCTGGGTGCTGCTGTCACTGAGAGCAGGTTTTTGGCTTAGCGAGTTCGGCAGGCATCCGGCAGGTATTCACAGTGTCTGTGGGGGCCTGACCCAGACAAATTTGACCTCCAGCATGTAGAGAGCATCAGGGAAAGGGTCTGGTTTTACTGTCACACCCAGTAGGAAAAACCTAGTAGTTTTGGAAGGCAGACCCTGCCTTGTCCCCAAAGCAATGCTCTGTGTCCCTGTGAGCAGGGGTCTGGCAGAGAGGGCACAGCAAAGAGCTGCTCGGCAGACCCCAGCTTTACGTAGAGACTTTTTTAATTAAGGGAAATCCAGAGGACAATGCCCAAACAAAAGCAATGCTGGCTGTGGCTGAAGAGAACAAGGCTTTGTGGGAG
The DNA here is from genome assembly GCA_013398175.1 of Climacteris rufus. Lineage (NCBI taxonomy): Eukaryota > Metazoa > Chordata > Aves > Passeriformes > Climacteridae > Climacteris > Climacteris rufus. The sequence goes on along the minus strand of VZRZ01006218.1, from coordinate 177,489 downwards.
TAATTTGGGGCCCCAAATGAGGGCTGGTTATGCTGGTTTTGCGGGGGGTGAAACTGTTCCAAGACAGGATGCACCACAGCCCTCCCTGCAGATCCCCCCTGCAGAAGAGGGGAGAACAGGTACAATGTGGGACAATGCCAGATTTTCAGTGTATTTCTGAAAGGCTTGGTTTAACTTCTTCTGCCTGGAATTATCAGGGCATCTTTGGACATGTGACTCTTCATCTCAAGTGCCTGCACTGCCTCCAACGGGCATGGTGGGTGCTTACCACAGAGACATCAGATTCCATCTCAAGGCCAAATTGAAGTGTGGGTAATTACATTTCCCACATTTAAACTGCTGGCCAGTCTCAGCTGAATAAAATGTTCCCTTCCTAGCTGGAACTGTTGCCATGTCCTGGGAAACAGCTGCTGTGACAAAGTTAGGGGGCAGCTGCTGTGTGGAGAGGACTGACGTATTCGTGGCACACGGCTGTCCCAACCCAGGTACCCGGTGGAAGGAGGCAGTGCTGCCAAGGGCTCTCTTGCACACTGGGAGATCCAAGAGCCTTAATGGGCTTTGGTATAGTTTGAACCAGTGCCCAGCTGGTGAGATAGCAGAGGGATAAAGGCTCAAAGCCAAGTACAAGGGAAATTTGTGAGGCTGGGTAAAGGGCTGTTGTTGCCTGAAGCATTGCCTGCAGTGAGTGCTTGATTTGGGACAGTGACATTGGTCTGGGTGCCTGTGCTCCTCACAGAGCACGCTGCCCCCATGACTTGATTCTGACATGGCTATGTCTGTAAATGAGACCAAGTCCAAAGACATCTGAATCAAAGACAAGCTGAGTCAATGACCCAGCTTAGGGAAAGCTGGTGAAATACAGACTTGGCCCTTTTCCTTCCCTGCAGCCCTGGTGAAGTGCACAGTCTCTCAAGTAGGTCTTTATAACCGATCAAAGCGCCTGTCTGGCTTTTCAGGGGGTTGAGCTTCCACTCACAACCCGAGGTCCAGTTTAATAATGTAGCTTGTTAAATAAACAAGTGGCTATGCAGAGCCCCAGCACTGTGACGATGGAGAAGATCCGGTGTTCTCTTCCCACTCCAGCGCCAGCTGTTGATGGACATCTGTCTGTAAAACATTGGGCCTTTTATTGTTTTTAATGCAAGAAATGCCTTTTCCTGGAGACCACCACTGAATACTGCTTTGCTAGAAAGGCTCCTTCACAATCCAAACAGAGAGCAAGTGAGCATAGAGGATCCATTACCCAAAAACTCAACAAAATCTTCCTCACCCATGAAAAGTGTATGCACAGCGGAGGACGATCTTGGGGATGGGGCTTGGAGGAGGGGGGAGCTGTTCCTGGAGGGTGGTGTTCTGGGACTCACCAGAGGAAAATACTTCCATTTTTCTATCCGATAACTCTACTGCCTGGCTAACAAAAATAATCCCTTATTAAAGATAACAGGAATCTGGCCTTTATTATGCATTCATTGAGATTGATGTGCTTTCCAGTTTTCAGTTTTCTATACCTTCAGAGAGACTAAAAGCCACAATATTGGCATGATGGTGGGGACAAGCTCTCTTGCAGACACAGTTTGGGTTTATGATTTTGTGTGTGCATTTGAATTGCAGACTTAAATTTGATCTCAGCCATCAAAATAGAGTTGTCAAGGTCTTAACCTGCCTGAACAGGTTATCCATTCAGCCCTACATGCTAGTCAAGGGGTGCACGTGTGTTTAAAACTTATTTTTTACCAAGGGCATGGAGCCACCTATCTGAATTCTCATCCTTTTATTAGACCGGAGATTTGTTTTACTAAGAAAACATGGAAAATGCAAATGCCAGTAATATATTCCTTTAACTGAGCCAAATTCCACATTCTCCTATGCTCTCAGATACCTTTACCAGCAGCAGTATTTTGTCTACTGTGCAAAAAGCACAGAGAGCTCTTCGAGCAAGGAAGCTCAGCAGAGCCACTGCTACTGTCCCCCAGGGGGCTGGCCCAGAGCCCCTCGCTGTGGGACACAGGCAGCCACAGGGTTACAAAAGCACTGAGCTGCCACAAGTCACCGGGAGTCATGTCTACACTGGCACACATCCCTTGCATCTGTTTTGTGTGGAAGAGGTGATTTCAGCCTGACAGGTAAATTCAGGTGTTCTTACAGATGGATCCTGGAGGAGACATCGGTGGTGAGATCGATGCTAATGGCTGATGAGAAAGGGTCCATCGGAACTGGCAATGGCCCCAGCTGGGAGGTGGTAAATAACCCCAGTACTTTTCTGGCAGTAAAGCAAAAATCTGTTTTTGTGCAATGGTCAGCAGAGGAGAACTCAACCGGAGCAACCTGGGGTATGCAGAGGGCTCCCAGGGAGAAGGTTAACACAGGGGTTGTTTTACAGACTCACAGGATTGTCATCCATTTTTGTGCCCGGAAAAGGTCTACTTCAGTATAGGAAAGTTCCACTCATCTCAGAATAGCTTTGGTTTTCCGAACACAATTTGCTGTCATCAAAGATGATTTCCCCTTTTGTCTCTTCATGGATGAAATTGCAACTGAGTGACATTCTCACGTCATGCAGGGACAAGCACAGAAGAAATTCCTCCAAATGAGGAGTGCTAAACTGCAGTCACCTTGTCAGTGTGGTGAGGAGATCCCTTTTGGCTCCTACCAAAGGCAGGTTTGAGAGGCCTCAACCCACATGGCTCCTTCCCGGGACTTGGCTCTCCCTGAGCTCCCTGCACAATGGCAGGACCATGAAAGCGTAGAAGCAGGATGTCCATCTCCTGGCTCCTTTCATTCCTGTTTTTCATAGATGAAAAGCATGGTTTCATCCTGGTAACACCCAGGAGCTGGCACGTTTCAGCCTGGAGCGATTTCTTTTTTTTCTCTAAAGAACAGTGATAAAAATAACCCACAGGAAAAAAAAAATCAAGCACTCGTACCCTTGAAGGCCTGACACAACCTTCACTCACAGGAGCAGTAGGACCGAAAATACCATAATAAAGATCTGAGGTATCACCAGGAAAAATAGGAAGCAGCCAAAGAAAAAAAAAGGTCACCACAAGCTCGCTGTAAACACCCTTACTTTGCACGTATCTTGGCTTTGCTGATGTGATTGCTAGCAGGCCAGTGTGACGCTGCATTTTCAGTGCTACAGGTATTTATTTTACACTCTGGCTCTGAGTCTGAGCCTCTGAATGTAAAAACAATCAGAAGGCTGAAGTGTAAATTCTCCCTGCTGATTTATTTACTGTTGTGTTTTTATAGCACCACATGGCTCTAAGTTTGCACTGGGCCCATTCAACCAAAACCCATGTCATACACTTCCAGAGAAATGAATGACTTTATAAATTCTCTACAATAATAATCCCACGTACAGGAATGCATGCAGAGAACACCCAGACGGGGCTGGAATGTTTTAAGAATATAATATTGTGCTTTTTTGGTCAGGGAAACACATTTCTCTCAGGGATATGTGGTGTGGCCCAGGCTCCAGCCCTGTCTGCCTACCACCTGTAATAAGCCCTCTGGGAGATTTTAGTTCAGGCCACCCAAACTGTGAGCTGGGCAAAGAGACATCAGCACTATGAAGTTAACAGCCTTAATGAAGCCCGGCCCAGAGGAGACTCAAAACATCCACAGTGGGGGAAAAAAAAGGAAAGAAAGAAAAGGCTTTGATAGGAAAAACATCTGATCCATGTTCTCTAATCTTTGCTTTGTTAGTTAAAGCATCTTTAAAGGGCTTAATACCCCTGGAACAGGGATCTCTTTCTCTCCCCTTCAGAAATACCAATTAGAAAAGCAGGAAACTACTTCCAGAATGGGGGGAGTCTAAAAAAAATTAACTTTAACTTGAGGAATCTGATTGCCTTTTTTTCACAAGTTATTTTTTCCCCCTGTTGTGTGGGTGAGCAAGTTTTCTCCAGGGTGAGAAAGCAACTCCTCATGCCAATCCTGCTGATGGAAAAGGAAGGCAGTGAGGCAAGGAGAGGGGAAATTTTATCAAATAAAGGGACAAGAAAACAAGAGGGTTTACCTTTAAAATACAACAGGAATGACACCCTGACGGTGTGGCAGCCTGAGGAGTGAATGTGCTGCACACTGGGAGGAGGGAAGCAGCAGGCTGGGTACCAGCACCCCAGTCACCAGCTGGGAGCAGGATCATTGCACAGCCCCTCCAGCTCTGGCAATGGAGGCAGCGAAGGCTCGGCTGGCAGACGTGGTGCTGATGGTCACAGATCACCTTGTCTTTGCACTGCTGTATCCTCCTCAGGAAGAGAAAACCTTCCCCAGGGTCTTGGTGTTGGGAGCATGTGGGCAGGCACAGTCCATGTCTGTGCAGCACAGCTGCCGAGGGGTCACACCTTGGTGCAGCACAGCATGGCCAGCCCAGTTTTGCTGCCAGCAGACCTGGTCACAGAGCTCCTGGTGACACTCTGGGGACTGTGGGCTGTGCTTGCTCCTCCCCAGGGTTTGATGGTGGGAGCAGAGATGTCTCTGCAGCCTGTGGGGCTTGGCCAAGCAGCAATCACCTGGACAGTGGTGGCTGCTGCTGCCATGGAAGTCCGTGCAGCCAGGTCAGCCCTCCCTGATGGCCACTCTCCCTCCAGGCAGCCCTCCATGCCAGGCCATCCTGCACCCCTCCAGTCACAGCTGTTATGATGATAAACCCTCTCATCTCCACACACCCAGTTAACCCAGAGCCTAGAAGGGAAACATCTGAATAAGCTCCTGGCTCTGTTCATGAAATTCCTGGACATAGTCCATGCTAAGATCTTTTTCTCTGTAGCAGAGTATTTTCCTTTGCACCTCAGGGATGTTACAACAGCTGTTTGTAAACACTTCGCATCCAAAGTTAGCAGAAGGGTGAATAGGGGAATCATGTATCAGCTTTGTCCTCTTGAACCTCTAAAAACTGTTGCAGCTACACTGGCAGTGCCATGGCAGATTTAAGAAGTCACTTGAAAAGCCATCAGGGAACCACGCATGCCTGCCCACACACTACCAGGCCAGAGCAGGACTGTGGGATGCAGCCCTGAAGGTGCCTGCCTGCTGGAGGCACACGCTGCCTCTGCTTGGGATGAAATTCATCTCAGAGCCTGCAGCCAGCTAGAATCCAGCAGGAGGAGGTTTTCTGGGGAAGGAAGGAGGCAGAGGCTGATAGGAGCTGTTGGAGCAGTGAAGCTGCAGGTCAAGTATGTGTTGAGGAGGCTGAGTGTTGAGCACTTTGGAATACCTGGTGTTCCCCTGCAAAAGGCTTGGGTGGCTGTGGGGTGGCATGAAGCTGGGCTTGAACTTAAGCCCTGACACCCCTCCCCGTGCTCCCTAGCCCCTTACAGTACCCAGCCTTGGAAACAAGATACAGACCCTGAGCCCTTCCCTGTTTTCATTTCCACCAGGAGTCCCTGCTTGGCCAGCTGAGTTTTGTATTGGACAGAGAAAACTTGCAAAAAAATGCCCATAATCACCCTGCACCATAGTGGGTGAAGGATAAAATCTTGTCATTACTGCATATAGAATTATCTGGGTTTCTGAAAGGTTTTTGCTTTCCAATACAGCCTGAAATGGACTGGCCCCTATGAGAGCTCGCCTGGTGTAAAAGGGGAGCTCTGCAAGAGTCTGTGGCCCTGATGCAAGACCTCAAATTTATGCCAGCTGAGCTTGTCACCCTCAGGAAGAGTCACAGGGGCCACAGAACTGGGCACAACAGGGCTGGGGGGCATCTCCTGGCCATCTGTGTTGGCAAAGCTTTTTCTCTCTCTTTTTCTTCTCAGATTGTGTTACCTGTCATCATTTCTGAGAACAAGTGTATTTTAAGAGACATCTTTAGAACTGCCCAGGCTCCCATTCATACATCATTCAGAAGTGCATTTTAATAAACTGAACCACAGCTTTTTCCAGGGGCTGTGTTTGCTCCCTCAGACTTTTCTCTCCAGAGATGCCTCAGCTGCCTGACTCCTGCCATTGTTAGAGGTGGCAAAATGCCTCTGTGCTTATCCCTGCCAGCCCTGACTGAGCAGCACTGTGTGCTGGCACAGCCCAGCCATCCTGACAGGTACTTGAGTGTTTTTCTGGATGTGATGGATTGGCAAAGGCCATCAGCAGAACCCAGATTTTTTCTTTCCATCCTTCACTGGCAGTCTTTGAGCTGATGTTGGGAGGACCTTGTTTTGCTTTCTTCTTCAACTAACACTTTCCCTTGGCATTAAAAATACCAAAATACCAATAGCAATGCCATGGACACTGGTAACAATTCCAGAGTATTTTTTCCAGTGAAAATGTGAGTTACGACTCATTGTGTTCAGCCTGACACCAAATAATTCTGGATGTAGCTGTGTGTAGGATATGAAAGCGGTTTTTTGCGCCCAGCTGCTGAAGCTTCTGCTCATTTTCTGATGCTATTCAAGGTAGCCTGAGCTGAAACCCAGAAAGATGAAGTACGTGACCTCTGCAGACTTCTGGCATACAATCAGCAGCAGGAGCTACCTGAGATGGGGCAAGAGGCTTTGTGGATTACTGCCCTGGTGTCAAGTTAGTGCCAGGCATTTGCCATGGAGGGTGACTCCAGTTTTGTCCAGTGCCAGATGCTTAGCTAAGGAACAAGCCACATGGTCCCAGGTACAGCCCTGGATGCTGGAGCTAGCTTAGGATATAAGCATGTGCAGAGATCCTTATGGATGTCATACTCTGATGCAAACTGAACAAAATGTACATTGCAAATAATTGCTCAATGAGAGAGGAGAAAGAGAAGGTGAGATAAGCCCTTGGGCTTTCCCATAGCACAATGCAGAGAATTATATTTACTTGCTGTTGACCATGTCCACCTCTTGTTTTCTCCTCTCTCAGCCAGAGTCTGCTCAGTACCAGATGCACTCTCTCCACTTGATGCTGCCTTGCTTTTGCAGCCTGACCCGTCAAACTGAAACAATACAGGACGTGTTTTACAAGGTACTTCTGCAGTGGGGAGGGAGAATTTGTAATTTTATGGAGCTTGTAAATTGAACTTGTAAAGTCCTTTAAAGCCCATAGCTTGGGCATTTCATCCTACTGATGTTTAGGGATAAAGGCCAGCAAGGGCAGAGGTGAAAGGGGCCAGATTCATTGCTGAGATGACTGCAGGCACTGGAGCTCACACAGGGAATGAATTTGGTGTAGTTTAACCGCTAGCTTTACAAAATTAGCCAATCCTGTCTCTCTTGAAGCTCTTGACAATTTCTCCTAGGTAGTTATAGCCTTGTGTGGATATGTGAGCACAAGAGACTCCAAGTCAGTGCAGCTAAGTCAGGACCCAAATGAAATGCTATTGGCTTGCACTTCATCAAATACAGCAGCACCTGGAGAGACAACTTACACTTCTGGCAAGTTTGGTTTGTACGCTTCAAAGGTTGGGGTGAGCATCCCTGGCCTGCAACACCACAGGAGTATAAGGTACCTGCTGAAACAGCCTCAAAAAGGAATAAACAGCCATCTATTGCAAAGCACCAAGTATGAACATAATTGAAGGCAAATTATAACAGCGCGTATAACAGCAGGGTTTTTAATAAAGCCTGCTCTGTGTCCTGAGCCAAGTGCTTTACCTGCCACAGTGGGCTCTGCAAGGTAATTATTCCATGGGCAGCCAGGATGATTGATGGAGATATTCATTAAACACAAACCTGACACTTTGCTCTCTAAGCCCAAATAATCCAACCAGGCTGTCCCTGAACAGGGCACCCTCCTCTCGGCACGTTTTTCATGGGGGGTTTCAAAAGAAAAGCAGCAGTCAAGTACCAGAGCCCAGAGCCAACGGGGGGATCCCGGCTCGCTTCTGAGGGCCGAGGGCAGGTGCTCGGGCTGGAGCCAGCTGTGCACACACGGACCCTAAGCAGAGAGTATTAGGCTGTGACAGCTGCAGCTGGCTCTGAAATAAGCACTGAGCATGAAGAGATTATGATAGATTTTACTTGTATTATGAAACTGATTTTACATCATATATGAGGCAAAAAATGTCTGTCTCTCAAAGGGATGGAAATCCTTTTGCAGGGCCAGAGCCGCCAACAGAGCCAAGCTCAGAGCTGTGGATGGGGGTCAGGCAATGGAGCATCTTCTCTGCACAGTGGCTGCTCCACAGCCTATGGCACAGAAACAAAATCTGTATCCCACAGTCTCACTTCAGTTTGGGGGAAAAATAAACTCCTCCTCT
>VZRZ01006218.1:124493-169162 GCA_013398175.1 Climacteris rufus | reverse complement strand
AGTTTTCAAGTTTCTTTGCTACTTTTGACCAAGAACAAGGCTGCTTTCATTCAGCTGGTTTTTTTCTGTGTCAAAAGTAGGGGACAAGGCAGGGAGGAAGGACTCATCTCACCTCTCTTCACCATCACTAGCAAGAGTCATAATTCCCATCAGGGACAATCATTGTGTTTGCTGAACTTCTAGGATGAGGCTCTGGGCAGCTGGCAGGACCTGCCCATCTGTTTTAAACAGGCTTGGAAAGAAATGGCCTCAGAGCAGAGGGGAGACCCAGAGTGCTGGGTCTCCAGTGCAGCCCAGCCCAGAGCCCTTTCTGTCACACTTCCACAAGTGGGGAGGTTTGATCTGTAGTGAGCAATTCCTTGTGCCATATAGATGTGCTAATTCATCAAGAGATCAATCTCACAGTGCTGAATAATACTAATGGCATAACTAGTGCCACCTCAGTGCTTTGATACCTGTCCCTCAGGAGAACAGCGTGTAGGAGAATAACAAAATCCAACTTTAAAACCGACTTTAACTCTTTTACTAGTATCTTTGCAGCTATTAACAAGTCAAAGTTGCTAGCAAAGGGCCTCTAGCAAAGGGTTTTTGGTGAGAGGCTGTACAGCTGGTTGTGAACTTTTATGAATATGTTGAACTATGCAATTTGGGAGCAAAAGAGTTATGTACTCATTTCTGAAGCAGATCATTTTGTGTCTTATCAAAAGGAAGTTCAAATTTTAGACACTGTAAAGTCCCTGCAAAAATGCTACCAATGTCTGCTACCTTCACCTGAAATTTGTTTTTTTAAAAATAACTCTGCTGAAAACTGGCATGTCTTGGGCAGTGACAGGTCCCATGACAGGTTAGCATAGCTCTCTAAGCAGGCTAAGGCCTTCCAGGAACAGGGGAACTTGTTATGGGCACTTGGGGAAGAAAACTGTGGGATCTCAGTGGAGCAAATAGGCAGGTTTGTCTAAGGATGGATGGTGCACCTGCACCAAGTCACTGCTGGAGGCAAGAGACAACCTTTAGCAGAGCTGTGGTTGGACTAAGTGCCATCTCCCTGCACCATGCCAAGGCCCTGGCTAGCAAGGGCAGTGGAGGGAACCAGGGTCTCCAGGCCATTTTGAAGGGCAAATACTCCCAAACTTGGATGTTTTTACTTGCTCTTGACTCTCTTTCAAAGTCAGTGAAAGGCCTGTGGTTCCCAGGGCACATCTGACCCCTCTGGGATGGTTCCTCACTTCCTGCATCCACCAGGTGTCTGCATGGGGAAGCAGGATGCACCACGGCTTCAGGCTCCCCTCATGGCACTATTTAGTCACTGGGGTTATGGGAAATAGCCTGAACTATCCAGGAACTGACAGTGGACCCCATCCTGTTATCATGCTCTATGATGGCCCATCAGGAAATGACATAAATACCCTCATTACTCTCTATTTTATTTTTCATCATTGTGAAGCATCTTTTTTGTTTTGTTCCTGCTGGCTGTAGATGACCAATCACAGTGCCCTGACTCCCCACATCCTGCTGAGCAAGGTCTGCCTGTGTCCCTCTGAGAATCAGGCAAAGGATGTGTCTGTTTGCCAGTGTTTTTTCTTGCTGCCCCAGTGATGTTGCCTAGGTCAGGAAATAAACCTTTTGGAGAGGGGCAGGAAGGCAGGCTTTTATTAAGCTGCTTGTGCTGAATGTCCACAGCAAGATGGGCACCGTGAGTCAGCCGGGACAAGCGCTGTGAGAACGAGTTCACACAAGTCTGCCTGTTTTGATCCAGAGTGACTCCAGGTCACTCACTCCTTCCCTCTTGGAAACCTGCAGCTGTCTGGAGTGACCTTTGCAACAACATTTTTAATTTAACTTTTGCACTCTGCATCCTGCCTATGCCAAGAGGGGAAGCTCCCCTTCCAAAGAAAGATTTCCATCCTTGGAAGCACATGAAATAGTACTGCCAGTGAATTGCTTCCAGAGACTGCTACACAACCAGGGGAGACCCAGCCTGCCCTGTGAATCCAGCGAAGATATTCACCAGTTTAGTGCCATTGTCTTTCCCTGCTGTGGTCACAAGCTCCTTGAGGACAACGATATGGATACCATGGATAACATGGGTCCAACCAGCACCTGGCACTGAGCAGGCACCAGCCTGAGACCTAGGACAGAGGAACCCTCTTATTCTTTCTTGTCTGCTTGTCCTCCTCTGAACAGTCCAACAAACAGCCAGGGAGACCTGTCACAGGGTGATTTTATGATTTACAATGGGACTGTGGTAGAGTATTTCTAGCTCAGTTAACAGCTGTTTTGTTAAGTCTTAATTTCTCCCATAATCTGTATATTTTTGTCCCAGCTAGGGCATGGTCTGTGATATATGATGGAGAACTTTGCCATTAATCATGTGCAAGTGAAAGTATAAACTGGTTTTATTAGTTTTCAGTATGCCAGGTCACATAAATTAACCGGAGCATGTATTTAATGTGTCCTGAGCAGTGTCTCCTACCTTTCCTGCTAAGTCAACATGTCACCCAGGAACTTGCTCTATCTGCACTGGCAGCAGGACCACAAACACTCTTGTGCTACCCTTGGGGTGACTTTTGCCGACACTGTCACACGGGGGTTTGGCTGAGCAGTAAGACAGGCACTCTGAACATGAAGATGTCCAGGTGCTGTGGGACAGGACTACAGCACAGGGACAGGCACTGCTGAGTGGCTCCCTGTGCTGGAAATGCAAGCTGGGTCCAGGATCCCATCGCTGTTGGGACCCCAAAATGTTCAAGGTCCATGGTAAGGGACAGATGCCACAGAAAGGCTTCAGATGCCCAGGTGGTATTTGTGTGCCACCTTAGGAAGTGGCTTGCATGACAGTGTTGGTAGCCAGGCTCTGTTTGTTGCAGGGCTCCCCTTCCTCCTAGTTCTGACTAGCCTCTATGTGGATGAGTCAGTCCTCCCCAGGCAGCTATCTGGGACACAAGCTCACTCATCTAGAGCCACAGAAACAAGAGGGTGATGGCAAAATTCAATAAAAATCACATGCATGACCTTAGCAGCAAGTTCTGCTAATGGGCAAAATCTCACAAACCTCAGCCCTATGGGGAAGCCAGGAAACGGCTGAGGCTCAGCACTGTCTCTCAGCTGGGCACTGTGTGGGGACACATGATGAGGTCTGCATGGGTCATATGTCTTGATGCCATCCCAGGGGCCATGTGTCATGTTTAGTTACCCCTCTACTGTATAAGTAAGAGGGGAAGCAGGTGGGAATGGTGCTGTGTTATTGTGTTTCTTAAGCACTGACTTTGCTAAAACTTCAAGAAAAAAAATGCCCTCCATTTGAATTGCAATAGCTTTGCTGTGACTACTGGCGCTGGGTGCTGTGTTTGCACTTAGGGCCTGCCCATCCCTGAGGAAAGAGTTTTTTACTATGACTAAAGACTATAGGTGGGGGAAAGCTAAGGCCAAGTGAGATGACACAGTGGATGTGCTGCCAGTGTGTGCAGCAGTAGGAGACCTGCCTGTATCTCTTGAGTGAGACTCGTGGGACAGAAGTATGAGACCAAGGAAAACTTCCTGAAATTATTTCAGTGCAACCCAGGATGCTCTTACATGTAAAGCTCAGCTGTTTAGGGCAAAGCTATGAAAAAAACCAGTGACTCAGCTCTTCATGGTTCCAGTGTATTTGCATTTCCTACAGTACATTGTCAATATCCCTCCAAGTGCTTGGGGTTTCTTGAAGGAAAGGATGTAACCAATTCATTAGCTGACCCCGGCATCCTGATTTGCATAGGATGCTTCTGCTCTGTAACTCTAGAATAATGGTGGCAATTATAAACACACGATGGAGAGAGGTGAGGGTGGTGAAAACCACTGTAATCACACATGGGATGATGTGCTGACGGACGGGCTGTGGTTGCAGGATCCCGGGCTCTGGGCAGCCTGCTGAGCTCCCACACAGTGCAGGAAATCCCCCAAAGCAGCTCAGCAGCTTTCCCGCAGGAATTCAGCTGTCCCTATAGGAGTTCTCCCGGCACAGAGCTGCTGCCATTGAGCAAGAGAAAATATAATATTGCCTCTATGAAATGTTGTCATCCAACTCCCAGATCAGAGCCTGTGATCCCGCACGTGCAGTCTAGACAGCCTGTGTCTCAGTCCCGCAGCTCAGAGCCCCTGGACTGGCAAAGCCAGGGCAGCTGGAGCACAAAGTGTCTGGATTGTTTTTGTGTACTTCTGGCCCTCTAAGCATGCAGAGACTGCTCAGGTTCTGACACAGACTGGAGACTCCTTTGGGCTGATCTAACCCAGGCTGGCTGCAAAGCCTCTTAGCTTGATCTGGTATAATAGGTGGGCTCATGCACTCTCCTGACCTTAAATATCCTCTCTTGATCTTATTTGGACACTCAAATTTTGCTCAAAATACCTTCCATTCTTCATAGTGCCATCAGAAGAACCTTGGCATGAAAACCAGATGTGGTACCACTCCTGGCGCCAATTCACTGACACACAGACTATTAATCTGTGCAGGAGTGTGTTATAAAAGATTTGATATGTATGTAAATCCCAGAGCCAGAGTGTCATTTTTGGCAGCCTCTTCCACAAGCTGCCATGCAGAACTCTTCTACTTGAAGACTGCAAATTATTTGCTGGATCTCACACCTTTCATATGAACTTGTGGAGTCTCTGTGTGAAAGAGATGGACAACACTGGGCTAATCTGCCCCTTGTTTTGGGGAGCTGTCAGATTTCTCCCCTCCCTTGTTCCACATGAATACAGTTTTCTGGCTTGTCTCCATTGCTCCAATGTTCCCAAAATAGCTGCAGGTAAGACTCCAGTGTCTTGGTTGTCTTGCTCTTTTGAGGAGTTTTCACCACGATTTTTCTATTATTCCCTCATTTTGTTTTGCATTTGTCTTCTGATTTTACTTGCTCAGAGAAACAAAGTGTGAGGGGATATATAGCTTTGAGGAAAGAGAGAATTGATTCAAGCTCTAGACTTCTCAGTACATTTGGACTTTTCCCTTTTAACTGAAAGCTTGCAAACACAGAAACACTTTGCATTTAGGTTATTCATGCCCAATGCATTAGCAAGAAAAAAACGCAAAACCTGAGTGTATCAACCAAGCCAGCACTTATTTAGACAGGACGAATTAGACCATTTGCTTTCTAATTAAGTATTTTATTTCTGATGCAGACTAGGATCATCCATAAAGGGAGAAGCAAGACTCCTTTTCTGGATCTGAAAAATAAAGAACTCTAATAGTTCATATAGAAAGGAAGATGTTTTTTCTAAGACTGGCAATTAGCAGTTAACTTTGAGGCACAAATGTTCCTAGCATCAATCCGTATGTAGTATATCCTGTCTACTGATCTCTGCCCTAACTAAATGTAACTATCCTACTCACAGAGCAAAATGTGTTCTTGATATAAAATGACCATTTATTATCCTATGGAAATCTGGTCTCCAGTGTATCTTGCAGAAATTATTCCTGTGACCTAGTTGGCACAAGGAGAATGATTTCGTCTTACCATGTTCTTCCTCCTTTTGCCAATGGAAATAACTAATCTCTCATGTCCTTAAAAGGTCTCATGTAGGCTCATTGGTAACTGGTTTAGGAACTATTCTTGCAATTTCCTAGCTACTGACTTGGCACTGCTGGATATTTTTCTGGTGCAGAAAATGAGGGAGAGCGGGTACTCCTTTCTGCAGGTAGAAAGGTCTGAAGAGATGTTTGAATAGCTACTTGGCATTTTGTCCAGTGCTTAAAAACACTCTTACTTCCTGACTGGGCCCTATTTTTCTCCTAAAAACATTCCCTGATTTGTGACCTATTGCAGGTGCCTGGGTTTTTGTTGGCTGAGTGTCCATGTCCTGAGGTGACATCAAGGGTTTGAAAATTTGTTTCTTGCCTTGAACAGACCTTTAAATTTCCAGAGCCAGACACCCCATGACCATGGGGTGATGACTAAGCTTGTTTTCACACACAGAGGAGAGGGGATGCTGCAGACTGGCTATTGCTGGAGGCTCGCACAACTCTGGCAGGTGCTTGGGTTGAGATCATGCTGGGAACTTGAATTGTTGCCAAGTTGGTGTGAGAGAGGATCATCTCATTTGTCCTTTTTCCACCCAGCTGTTTTCTGGGATCAGTCAGGTGTTTATTCTATCAGCCCTGTCTTTGTCTGGCTCACACAACACTGCTCTCAGCACTGCAGCCATATCCCAAATACATCCTTCCCATGCGGGGGACTCATATTTTCACTTTCACAAGGTGTTGTGTCTACTGGGACTTTCCTCCAGTTTTAAGTCCATTTTATGGCTGAGCAAGACCATGGTTTATGCTAGAAAATACCTCGAGGCTCTCTCAGGACTTAACTTCTGTCTATCATGGTCTTAATAGTCTGGTCATGGGATGACTGCTTTGTGTCAGCTCTTCCTTGCTGCCACTCTACCATTTTGCCTGTGGAGGGGAGCTTGCAGCAGTCATTTCTATTAACTTCTCTTTTTCCTTCCATAAATCTGCCAGGACACACAGTCAGCAAAGGACATTCTCTCACTGTTTGCACCAGGCTTTAGAAGAGCTGCACACTCCTCGGTTGTGTGGAACTCAGGGCCTACCCAGACATGTCCACGTTCAAAAATTAGGGCTGAATCCCTGTTGTTCAGTATTGTGTCAATCCATCCAAATTCCCTGTGAAAGCCAGGCAAGAAACACTGATATGTCAAAAGAATTCATGTCAAAACAGTCCCCATACCTGGAAACCCAAAGAAGACACAGACTCCTTCTAGGAAGGATGTTCAAACATAAAAGCGCGACACACAATGAAAAAGAGATCACTGGACAAGGAGCTCTGTTATCTAATTGCTTTGCAGTAATTATGGATTATGTGTTTAACAGATTTCTACTGTACTGTCCTATAACTCCCCCCAATATGAAGGCTTATTTAAACCAAATGGGTCAGACTTTTCCTTGTTTTTCTAAGAGCAAACCATCTGTGCACTGGGGAAGTTTTTATGGCCTATGATAGAGCACTTATAGGTGCAAAATATCAACATTCCTGTAAAATTAAATTAATTACCTGTTGGGAACAAGGATTCCTTTTTCCTTCATTTAACCAGAATTCCCAGGTCTGCCCTCCAGTTGCCTTCAAAACTGGGAACTCGATCAGATTAATCAAGGCTAAAGGCATTTCCGCTCGCTATTCAAAACATTGCAGCTCCCCTTTGTCCTTATCATAGAGCTGTTCAATCACTCACTGCCACAGAGGAATGGGCCTGGTTGGGGGACAGGGACAATGCCTGCGCTTCCTTTGACTCAGCTCTACCTTCCTTCCCCTTAGAGTCACTGTAGCACCTATTGCTTAGAGCCCAAAAGTAAAATTTCCTCCTCAGGGATGCAATGAGATGGTCCAAGCAAATGCACTTGCTGAGGTGAAAGGAATCTAAATTGTAATTTCACTGGCTCATCTTTTCTGTCTAAGAGGTCTGTGCTTCATTTTTTGCCCTTTTTCTCTGAGAATGATTGCATTACTTTCTTATCTTTCCTTTAAATTTCAGGTGGCATCAGCTATGCCACATAGTTTGCCATTACATCCTTTCTTTTGTTTGAAAAGAGTGAGTAATCTATACCAGCAGACAGCTCCACTTTGGCAGGAATATGCTCACAATTCAGTGATGAAGCATAAAGTGTAATGGATAGCATGATGTGGAAGAAAAGATGCAAAACAGACATAGAGCTCTGCATAAAGTCAAGAAGCCACTTCAGTGTAGATCTGGGGAAAACTTTCTTTACAAAAATCAACTAGTTCCTCAGAAAATATACTCTCCCATCTTCTGAAGCCATACACTCCCAAATCCCAGTCTGCGTTTATACTTCTGAAAACCATTTTAAAGTCAGAGGAACTTCAGAAGCAGCTCATACATTGATTAATTTAATAATTTAACTATTAAAAAATGGAGAAATCATAACCAAAATGGGGGAATCCCTAGCAAAAGCTTTCCCAGCTGTTAAAACACTTTAAGGATCTGGAAGCAAAAGCTTGTCCAGTTTAGCTTATGTAGCTGACCATGTAGTGCCCTTCTGGTTACAGCCTTCATGAGTGTCTCCAGAAAACCTGCATGTGAGAATATCAACTGCAAAGATGGGCTGACCACAGGTATGTCCCATGTCCCTGGGATAACACACTCCTCCACACACCGGAGCAAACCCTCCATGCTCCTCCCAGCAACTGTGAGTTATAGCCATTAAAAACAGACAGAAGCACAACAGACAGAGCTAGAAGTTATATAGATTTACATTCTTACAGTTGGCACTGGAGACTTTAAGTAGCTGATTCAAAAGAACACCTGCATTAGAAATGGAGAAGATTCCCTGTGTACCCCAGATCCCCAGTACAGAACCCTCCCTTAACAGTCCCATGTGCCACTGGGTGCCAGCAGAGCTTGTCATGTCTTGGACAAGGGGTTTCTCTCACTTCTCTTGGAAGATGGTTAGAACCCATCAGCTGAATGTCCTTTAGTTTTAGGTTATAATTAAGCTTGAGCCATACTCATGGTATCTGGTAGTAGTACAAGTCCACAGCCAGGTGTATACATGGATCTGAGCTGGCTCAGCAGGAACTCCCTGCTGAGATGGTCTGACTGGGGAGTGGACAGTGTATGTTGGCATGTGGCTCACAGGAACTCAGCACCTTTAAGACAATTCTGTGGCTATGTTCGTGCAGGAGGAGGAGTTTCCCCCTTTCTTTTTGTCCATGTGACACACACTGAAGGATCCCTGAAATATTAAAATAAACAGAAAGCTTGACTTGCAGAACCTGTCTGCTAAGCCAGGAATCACATTTCTTGCTGCAGTTTCAAACCGTCATCCAGAGACTTGTAAAACATTGACAAAAAACCCTTTGCCCCCAGAGCTTTCAACAAAAACAACAGCCAGTACTTGCACCCATCCCTGAAAGAGCAAATATATTAAAGTCTGTTCCCGCTTCACTCTCCTTGTTTTTACCCCACAAAAGGAAAACCTCTGAGCATATTCTCCTTTGTAATTTCAATTCCTTTTCCATTCCTGCTATTATAGCTGATTTAAGGATTAGAAGGCCCCAACGTGCCAGATGTGGGGGAAGCAGTCTTAGTGGATGTAGTAAAAGAAATGTAAGGAAACCCCCTGATCTAAAGGCCCATTTCCTGCTCACCCTCATCACTGCCTGCTTTCAGTGAGGAATGAGTAATCTCTCATTCAGCAGAGCACTGCCAGCTTGGGAAGTGGGACTGCTCTGAGGCTACCTTACTACTACAAGGTGTAGTAAAGCACATGGTACCCATGAGACAGAGATCTATAACCAGATTATAGATGGATCTAAGCAGATGTTACACAGGCTCTGCAAGCTCCATTCCTCAGAGACCTGCTGGACTCAATAGCCACCACACATACATAAGGACAGGGCAGGGTTAGTTTGTGACTCACCCAGGAAGTCTGTGGCACTGCCAGGAACTGAACACAGGTCTGAAGGATGAGTGTTTATATTCTGCATGGTAGACTTGCCTGTTTCTCCACCTTCATTTGAATAAAATGCCTGTTGCTGTCTCTATTGAGAAGAGAGGGACTTCCCAAAACGACTTTGTTTGAAAAAAAATCTCAGTGAATAGAAATAATGAAGAATATTCATGGCTGGGGTGTGAGCTTTATAATAAAGGAACAATTTTTTATTCCCTGACACTTCTTGGTACTAAATACATACTCAGAAGGATGCTGGGAATGTCTTATTTGACTAAAATGTTTGTGAATTTTTGTATTTAGGTGATGATGTTTTATGGAATATATCCCAGAACCCACTGTCCTCGTGTTTGGAGAGGAGGTTCAGCTTATATGCCACACACAGCAGCCATCAATTCTTCATCTGAAAAAAAGGACAGAGTCATTTCCAAAGGTGCTTGGTGTTCTTGTCCCTTTGCCCCTCCACAAACTTCAGTAGTGAGATTTGAGAAGACATGTGATGTGAAAAAGCAATTTAATTCTACATTCAAGCAAACCAATTAACACTATCCCACCCTTAGGACCAACGTTTCATAGTAGCTGCTGGCAGAGTATCCCAGGTTAGGTGTCCAGTGCTTCTAGCAATCCATAGTCAGCAGCCAGTCTTGAACCAGGTTTTTTTTGGTGAAGAAATACCAATCACACGGACAGATGGGTTCTTTCCCCCTCTGGTTTTCATAGGGAATACTCTTTCAGCTGTTTGGACACACAGATCTTGCTCATCTCAGAGGAAGGACAGCAGCAATGGATAGCATCCTCCTCTTACCTATCCACTTTGCAGGACTCAGCTGGGACTGCCGAGCAGAAGCAGTGCTCTAGCTAAGATCCCTCCATACTGTCAGCTGAGGCGAAATTTGAGGGCAAAGTTATAAAGTTTGATACAGCCAGAGGAGACCTCCAGTCCTTCTGGTGAAAGGAAAGACAGAAAGGTACAGCAGAGAGGGAAGCGGCAGTTGTCTGGGCTGCTGTGCTCTAGGTGATGGGAGACAAAACCATCCAAAACACCCTCCCACTGATGAATAGGAAACCTTGTTTTGCCTTGGGGATGTTCACATTCAGTTTAAGAGGGAGGTTTACTCATATAAGCCCCAAAGAGGCCAGAAAAGCACAGACTTAACATCTCAGCAACTCACAGAGGAGGTGATAGAGAGATGGTGCAACAGAGGAAGGCATAAAATTGTAAGCTTTTATTAGGTGTGGATGATAACAAACGTGCTAAGCAACTGCTGTGTGTTTGGCGTCCCAGGAACAGTGACTCCAGAGCTGGCACCCAGGGAAAAGAGCTCTCCAAACTGTAAAGCTCAAGAGCTTTGCTGAAAATGTATGTCAGCTCTTTCTTTATCAAATGCTGCAGGAGATCAAGTGAGAGAATTTGTTTCACCTGAATCTGCAAATCATTTCTAAGTCATTGCCTGGGCTCATCTACACACACAGCAAGAGCATCTGTCTGCCTCACTGGCCTCGCTAAGTGCTGGCTGAGTGGTTTGCAGCTCTTCAGCCACAAGTGTTGGGAGCAAGGTGTGAGGTGCTGGACTGAAATTGCCAGCTGACAACTTCCAGGGGAGCTTGGGAAGCTCCCTGCAGCCTGTTCCCTCTTACACTCTCTGACTCCCATGACCTCTCCACAGATGCGTAAATGGCACCTGAGAGGCCTGTGTGCAGAGCTGGTAATTTGTCCTCACCCAGTCTATTCCCCACCGGTATGCAGAAACATGCTTGGTGTGAGAAATGTGTCCGTGGCACAAAGCCAGAGACAAAACAGACAAAGAAATAATGTTTACCCCCAGGGCCTTTCTGACAAACAATAAAAAAGCAATAGAGTCAAGATAGATTACGCGTCAGCTAAAATATTACCTCTTCCTGCCAATTCTTATAAAAGGAGGCAAAGCTGCTCTTCATGCTGAACTAAAATTTCTGTTAAAATACTCAAGGAAAACAATCATTTAGACAGCATCTTTCTTTCTAGCCAATGACAATAATATTCTTGTTAAATCTTTATTGTGACAATCTGCTTTACGGGATGCAGCAGGCAGTTGGCTTTGTTTGACTGCAGAGTCGCACAAAGGACTAGAGGACTTACACCTCGATATGAATGCTCTGGTGACACCATCTTTGCAAGCAGAGGAATGAACTAATTCCACCTCCATCAGGTATGGAAAGCAGCTTTAGGTTGGTCATTGATTTCGTTCTGCCCTATGCAAAACCCACTCTCAAAGGCATCCAGGAAACCATTGCCACTTGGGCACCGGAGGGAACGACAAGTGGGAACGCCAGGCTACCTCACAAGCAAGCAGCAGCCAGCTCCTACCTGGATGCCTGTGCTCACCTGAATGGGTCCAAACAACACAGAGATGAATAGGCACCCTGTGAATATTTTATTCAATAAACTTGGCTCTGCTGTTGTGTGGAGGGTGAGGCATATGATTTATTACTTACAAGAATTTGGACAGCCCCTGGCTTAACGTAAAAACACTGGCAAGTGTCAGGAAATTCATGAACTTTACACACATGATTATCGATGACTTTTATTAGCAAACAATTCTGGATATCCTGCCTTTTGAAACAATGCCACTGGCCAAGCAGAGCAAAACACCTATGTGGGCCTAAGGTGGCAAAGCACACAATATCATCTGCAAATAACCCACAGCCAGAGATTTGTCTGTGTGACATCAGCAAGAGGCAAAGGCTCTGCTTAGGAACAGATTAATAAAAAAGGGCTTACCTACTTCTGTAAAGCCTGGATAAGTTTTCAACAGGTACCACCTGTAGACATGTTCAACGCATAGGAAGTCACATTGAGCCATACCTGTCTCCATTAAATTTGATGGGCATCTCTCAGAGTCTCTGTGGATGTCTATGACATAATGAGCTGAAAAAGGAGAATCTTGCCTTTTTCAGTGAAAAATGTGATCAGACAGATGAGGTAAGCTTCAGACAACTTTCTTGGCTTAGCAAACCTAAAACTTCCTGTTGCAGAAAGCTACTCTCTGCACTCAACAGAAACAAATTTTGAATACTGGGCTCCATGTTGGTTATTGGATGAAAATACATGTTTCTGTGAGTCAGACAGATTCTACTCACATTTCCCTATACTTGTCTAAACCCACAAATCTGGCAGAGGGACAAGTTGTTTATGCACAAGCATCTATACTTGAAATGAAGAGTGCAAAGTGGCATGCATAAAGCAAGTACTTAATTTATAAAGTAAGATCTATTTCAATAAAGGCGACTGAAGCATGAAGTCCAGGGGAGATCAGATAATACAACATCACACTGTGCACAGACACTGAATATTAAGCTGTGCAGAAAGGACTTGTTCTGCTGTGAGAGCTCACCACTCGTCCCACTTCAGAGTTAATAGCTCATTCAGATTTCAATTAAATACTTAAACGTATGGTTAATCTAACCTATTCAAGGACAAACTGTAATGGAAACCAAGCCCCTCCAGTATAATGGTGCTTAAGAGTGAATTTAACTGGGATTATTAATATAACCACTCTTACCTGGGTGAAAGGAAAACTAAGAGCTGCCTTTCAAGTAAGAATAGCAATGGAAAACTAAGAAACATATCCAGAGATAATGAACCCCATTATAGCCAAGTCTGATGAGTCCTTCAGTGAGGAAGCACTCATAAATACCTATTTCTGTTCTGCTTTTGAAAAGAAAGAAAGCATATTTCTATCTCTCAGTGATAATGGCATCCTCTCTAGTCCATCAGAAACCAGGAAAACTTTCAATAGGGAGCAGTCAGCTGCTTTAAAATCAGCGGAAGTGAAGCTGTATGACGTGCTGCTGTTAGATTTAAGGAAATTTTAGAACACGAGGGAAATTCCATGAGATGGAAGAGAATTGCAAAAAGTGCCTACATCTGAACAGGGGTAGATGGAAAACCCCGGGTGGTATTAACTCAGTTAGATGTTGATTCTGGGTTCAGTTGTGCAAAGACTGATCCTGGATACACGCACTGAAGAGTTTAAAGGCAGCATATTTTGTTCCAGTAACAGTTGCATGGAAAATAGATTTTGCCAAACTAACTTTTTTTGATGAAATTACAAGCTTCACTAATAAAAGTGTTTCTACTGATATAATATAGAGAATTTCCTGTAAGGCATCAGGTTTATTTGCACAACACTGATACAAAGAGTAAGCACTCTACAAAGCACTGTAGCATTTCTTAAGTTGAATATAATTAGGGAACTGACAGAATGTAAAACAGTTGTAAATGAGAAACTGTGATGAAATGGGGCTGTTTCTGATGGCATCCTGCTCTTGACCAAATACTATTCAGTTTCTTTCTTCAGGATATTGAACAAAATACAAATTCAAGTAGGGATAGCACTTGGAAGTGGCTCAACCAGGGAATGTGGTATTGTACCAAGAATGAAGCTCTGGCTTGTTTGATCAATATGCACTTGAATTTGACCAAATGAAAAACCAAACAGCCAATGTGAAAACTGGAGGTCCCATTTCCAAGATGTGAAGTTCTAAAAACACTAGAAAGGACCTGGGGAGCACAAAAACATCGGTACAAAAATATGGCTAAGAGCATTTGAACGCCAAAAGAACAGACTGTCAGGGGAGATGAAAATTATAATAGCTTTGTCTGAGGAATTAGTGAGACCACTTCTAGAATATTCTGTCCTGCCTTGGATATACCCTTGGATATACCCTGGATGCGGAAAAACTTGGGATACACTCAAAAATTTATGTCTAAATGAGACAAAATTTGGAAACTACATCAGATAATAAAGTGCTTTGTGGAACGTAATCTATGTCATGCATTGAGGAGAAGTCGAGAAGAGACTTTGAGGAAAGTTGCAACTTTTTCTGTGTTCATTGTTGCTTGGAGTAAAACCAAATTTTAAAACCTGACATCTTTCATGAAATGGATCTCCTGCTCTCTGAGCTGTTCTCATCACAGTGATCCTAAACTCTAACAAACCTTATGCCAAGGGTAACACAAACCTGACTTTTAACTGGAGATTGATTACATTTCTTTTTAGACAAATCATTTGCTGGTGCATGCAGATACAGAATTACACACCCTGATGTGATGAACAAGTTCTTCTTGCACCCAAAGAAACCATGTGGCTGAGAAATGGTTAGCAAAGGCAAGGACTAAGCTGTAAGCATTCTGGGCTCTAATCCCACCTAAGCTCCTGCCCAACATTTTGAACCTGAGCAAGGCATTTAACCCCCTCAGACTCCAGTCCAGCTGTAGAACTGGGAAAAAATCAAGATCTTGCTGAAAACCAGATGTTGCATCTCAGCTAAGATTTATATCTAAAAAGTAACTCAGTGAAAAGACCTTCTGGGGAATGCAGGCAAGTGGATGGATGAAGACTGTGGCAAATACTGTAAATTCACACTTTTCTCATGGATACTTAGAAGTAAAGGGTGAGGGGCCTTTCCCTGATGATCAGTTGATAGGAGCAGCACTCCCAGCCTCAAACTCACAGTGATAACACAGGTAGTGCTGTCAGCAGCCAGAGTTTTGTGGACTGGCAGCCTGGAAAGCCCCTCTGCCCCAAGCAGAGGGTGGCAGGCACTTTCGTGCTGCCAGCTGGTTTGGAGCAGGCCAGTGAGCCCTGCCACTGGAAAGCCCTCAGTTTCAGTTCATATTTATTCATGTGCTCGTTTTTCTTGTTAGGTGAATGCTGCATGTCAATATTTAGTCACTGCTGTGGAAACAGCAATACACATGCAAAGGGAGAAGAAAAAAAATGGAAGGAAAGAATAGAAAACAGTATTTCAAGGCACAACCAATTTGGCTGGTTTTGCCCATTTGTCTCAGGAATGTGAGTTCGTGTTGCCCATGTGCCTGTGAAGGGAAACAGAAATTGAAAAGGGAAGTGTATCAAACTGTTTACTTGAAACCGTGGGCAAGAGTGGGAGCCAGAACGTCTGGGAATCCCATCAGGCATCCCCTGTGTGTGCACAGCTCCCTGGAGTTGCTGCCTGGGGCCAGTGCTGCAACAGAGCTGTTGTGTTTCCAACCACCTCCTCTTCTCACCAAACCTTTTGGGGTACCCTGACCTCCTCTTGGCAGAGTTCCCTTTCTGATCCTGGATTGGAGCAGAAGGTAGGCTCCTCCAACAAGGATCAGAGATAAAGCATCCATCCATCCAGCAGCAGCAAAGAGGCAATGGAGCTCTGGGGCTACTTCCTGTTCATCTGCAACATGCACTGAAAAAGCAGCAACAAAAAGCTAATACTCAAAAGACTTTTGTTGATAAGGCTTACAAAACACTGATTACAAATGAAGTTTCACCAAGTAATATAACAAATTGCCCAGCATTTTAAAAACTTCGTTTAAATTGCTGCTGATAATACGTATCTGCTGGTTTCTAAAACCGAAATGACATGGGAAAACACTGGGCTTTAATTACCAGAAAGGACAAGGGAAAACCCTGTAAGTTATATATTTCAGTTATATTCAACTTGAAAACAAAAAAAGGAAAATGTAGTGACTGTGATATCCAGAGAATATGATTTTCTTCATATAGACCAACAAATTAAGGGAAGCCTTCTTTGTTGCTGTTGTTGGAAGTGGAAGAAGGATATCTAGTTGTGATTTGGAGGAAGTGCCATCAATACAGTGAAAAGTGGTTATTATCTGTTGCACTTGGCAATGGGAACATCCTGAATAAAGATACAGGGATTGCATGCAGAAACCTGAGGAAAAGACTAACCTGAAAGGGAGGTCATCTGGTGCTGCCAGTTAGGGCTGCAGGGTTTGTTCTGCTCAGGCTCTAGTCTTTCAGTATGACATTACCTCTTGTCAAAAAATGGCAAGTCTCAGAGAAACCCTGGAGAAAGGGGAGACTGGAACATCCCCCAGGCTTTGGCAATAGTTATAGAAAATGTGTGTATGTGTGTGTGTGTTTAGATCCTTGATTGCAAAAGAAAAATGGCATTAAGTTGGCACAAGAAGGGAATTTTATACCTGTCAGTTTTTGCACAGGTCTGTAAATGGCAGAAACTTTCAACTTCTGCCAGAAAAGCATCAGGGTTCCCACATACAAAGCCAGAGAAATGATATATCTATACCAAGTACAAGAGTTTTATTTTGATTTCAATACAGTCACTCTGATATAAGAGCCAAGTAAATTTGCAGGGATTTGATATAACCTAAAATGGAAATAATTCTAGATATGGAGAGTCACATCTTCCATTTCTGCACCAGACCAGCCTGTAGCATATAAGCACCAACATAAGCCTCTTTAGGAGACATATCTAAATGCCATATTAACTTTAAATCACTAATATTTGGGAGAGGGCTAATTTTACCTCTCAGGAGCTAGAATGTTGAAAATGGAGATGAAGTGTTCTTAAGTACAAAGCAAAAGGTGACCTGCAGTTCTGTCTTCCCCATGCCAGTGCTCTCCAGATTCATATGATGATATTTGTGCATTTTCTGCCTTCTCACATGAGCAGGGACTGGCCTTCCTGTTTGGGCTAAGTGAGGAAGAGACCCCCAGCTGTTGGCTCCAGCCCTGCAGTGCACGGGGCCTTTGATGCCATGTCCTGGAGTGGCTGAGCACCAAAGAGAAAGACACAAAGCTGTCCTGCAGCAGATGTGTGGTGGGATGCCCTTTACACTATGGTGACCTGTGGGTCAGACTCCAGGCAGGTATGTAGGGTTGCTGGTCCCCTTGTCTGCTTTTCCCTCTGGCTTTCCAATTCTCATAAAGAAACTGCAGAAGGCAGCTTTTCGGCTCCTTTGCCATGTTCCCATCCAGACCAACAGTGTCCTTTCTTGAAGAGGGTGTGTGTCTTGTGCCAGGCCCACACCATGAATGCCGAGTACACGCAGTCCCTTTTGAATCACAGGAAGTATGTAGGCTTTGGAGATTATCAGCCCATTATTAACATTTCAGAAAAATATAAAGTGGTTTCCGCTTTATCTGTTTACTCTGTGGCTGATAAAATATTAACATTTTTCAACCTCCACTGAATAATCCCTGGTCCCCATATTCCCAGACAATATGGTGTGTGGCTTAAATGGATCACCCCAAATGAAGCTGTTTCTCTTGGCTACTGTCATACAGGAAGCTGGTGAGAAAAAGGTTGTTTGCACAGGATTTAAGCATTTAAAAAAAATTTATGAAAAAGTGATGCTGAGGAAAACATCAGGCAAGTAGTAAAAGTGCTTTGCATGTGTGCAGCTGTTTCCTGGACATTTCTTTCTATTGCAGAGGCACTTGGTTTACAGGAAATTCCAGCTCACATACAATGCCAGTCTCCCCAGAAAATGGGCTCTGGGCTTAGCTGTATCGATCTGCTTTGTGCAACTGGTGGTTCTGCCAATTATGCCATCTGCACACTCACAGGCAGCAGAGACTGTTTTGATTTGATTCTAAATGGTTTTTAGGAAATAATAGTAAATTTGCCTCCATCTGTTTTATAGTAGAGCTGTTGTTTCTCATGGTTAGTTTTAGACCTGCCCAGATTAGATATTGGTCCAGATATAACTTAGCACCTAAGCTCTCTGGGCAAGCAGCCTTCTCTGGGCTTGTGCTGAGCACGACATGGAGTTGTGTTTTTTGGTGAGAGCTCCAGTGGAAAGAAGCAGAACTGCAAATCCACAGGCTGATGCACTGGCACAGACTGAGGGTCTCACATCAGCCTTCTCTGTACATCTAGAAGTTGTACCAAGTTTGGTCCTGAGAAATTCGTCGTTTCTACCAGCTACTTTTTCTAGACTGTTTTTCCAAGTTTAGAATAGTGACAAGAGATGGGTACAGACTCCAGCAAGCCCAGATAAACTTTACATGTTTAGTGTTTTCTGTTGGATAGAAACCCTAACATGCTGCAAGCACTAGTATGGCTCATCTCATGGTAGACCCAGCTACATTTAGTTCTCATCCGGAGGTGCTGGGAGCAAGACAAGTGCGAGCAGGGTTAGCTGGAGTTCCCATTCTGCTGACTTGGCAGAAAGCCTCGTAGCAGCAGATGCAGGGGACCTGAGATGATAAATGGACTTTGGAAGGCAACCCAAACATGCACATACAAATTAGTATTTAACATACAGTTGCTATTTGCAAATTATCCCCTTGTGATTTAGCTCTTGAATGAAAGCAACTGTGTTAGCTGAACAAACAGTAGCAGAGGGAGCTGCAAAAATGCACCTACACTCCCACCCACAGCCGTACCCTGGCGAGCCCGTGTGCCAACACACACACGTGTTCACACGAGGCACACTCAGCCCTTCCCAAACAAGCCATGAGAGCCACCCAGGCCTCGTCTCTTCTCCCACTCTACCAGGCACTTGCAGCCATGTGAGCCACCCTTAACCAGCCACTACCCCTGAGTCAGGACCCCGGATGGTGAGGAAGGGGCTGGTGGCAACCTGCACTGTCAGCATGCAGGCCGCTGGTAAAGGGGAGACAGGAGACAGGCCTTTTGCCAGCTGCTTTGGTGGAAGGCGAGCTGGGTCACTATCCCATGTTTTTAATGGGAAGTGATGTTATGGCAACACATGAGTCATAAATAGTTTGACACCAAAAAGCATAAGCCACGGTGGCCCAACACCTGAGCACTCACCTCTACGTCCGGAGTGATGCAGTGGGCTTGACGCAACAGGCCAAGCTCTGACGTGTGTTGTGAATCCTCAAAACCCCAAAACTCACCCAAACCTCAACGAGCAAAAACAGACCTTCCCTGCCTGAGAGTCCCAGCTCTGAGAGCCTGCACTGCTCCTGGGCCACTTGGAAGGGCCTGGGGCAGAAGGGAGGAAATCAAGGCTGGGGAGCACACAGCACCCTTGGGGTGCAGTCAGCTAGTTAGTCTGCAGGGGGTTGGAACAGCACATCCCAGCGAAGGAGCCTGCTTGCCTCCAGCAAATATAGGGAGCTGCTGAGTAGCCGGCTCCTGCCATTGCTCCTGGCACCACGTGCTCAGGGCCAGCAGCCTGAGAGCTCAGACAAGCTCTGTGCTGACTGCACCGTGCAGGACCCATCAGGAGCAGCACAACTCACCATCCTTCCCCTGACCCCACAGCAGGGCTGGAGTGTGGAGGTACCAGAAAGGTGGTGTTACTCAGTGGCCTACATTTTGCAGGTCAGG
The DNA here is from genome assembly GCA_013398175.1 of Climacteris rufus. Classification (NCBI taxonomy): domain Eukaryota; kingdom Metazoa; phylum Chordata; class Aves; order Passeriformes; family Climacteridae; genus Climacteris; species Climacteris rufus. Next base: position 149,604 of record VZRZ01006218.1, on the reverse strand, counting down.
TCTTTCCCAGCCAAAAAAAGAGGAAAAGGATTACATTTCAAAATAGTTTCCCTTCCCTTTGGAAGGAGAAGACAGAGGTAGAGCCAAACAGCTGTTACTATGCATGATTTAAGGAGATAAGAAGCAGCAGTAAGAGGGAGAGACTGGGATTTATAGTATCAACCCTAAAAATAGCTGTTAAGAGAAAGTCTAAGCCTGGCAAAGCCTCACTGGGAGTTGCCACATACACAATTGCTAAGCTCAGCAGATGGCATCTAGGGGGGGAAGATCTGCCTTTGAAGAGTTTTTCTCCACCATCACCACTTTAACCCAAGATACCACTTTACACTTGAGGTCCAAGAAGCTCAACCCCTTGTGTGGATGTCCCTGGAAGACGGGCCACACTGAACTAGGCTGAAACAGAGCTGTCAACACGGCAGCTCATACTAGCTTATAAAAAGAAAGTTCAACTGAAGCCAATATAACTTCCTCTTTGAGCATCTCTGGGCAAGGAAGTGACTTGCCCAAACAGGTTGGTGGCAGACACTAGTGTGAGAGGGGCTCTCTAGGCTGCATTTACAGCCGAACCCCAGTGACATGCCCAAGTTGGCAACCAGGCCTGGAAAGATCGTTTGCATGTCGAGTCTAGTCCTCTGCAATCACAGACAACCGTGTCATATAAAACCATTTAGCTTTGCTAACTATGCTGCTCATCCCTTCAAATCTACCAGGAGTGTTTTCAGACCCTCTCTTGTCTACTGGCATTGTCTTTGCTTTCCTTGCCAAAATGAAAGTCCCCAGGGCACTGGGACCAATAAATACACATTCCTCACTTGATCAGGAAAGCTCATTTGCTCCAAGAAAAGAAATAAATACAAAGACAAACCCCAGTGAGACTGAGATCAATAAGCATCAGTAAGCTGTCAACTCTTCTGCTGGAGATGAGCTTTCTACTTGCATTTGAACTGACTATCACCCACACACAAAAAAGACACTGTTGCTATTGCACAGGTACATATGCAAGGAAAAATGTGGCTTTAAAAAGTATCTGGTTTAGAACTTTTACGGAATTTGATTTGCTGCCCAAGAAAAAATACTTTTCTGTTCCAGCTTTTTAAAAAAATCAAATTAATTTATTTTCAGTGATGGGAGAGAAGCAGATACTTTTTAAGAGAAAGGTTAAAAAAAAATGTTGCCTCTGGGATTTCCAGGTAGATGCAAAAAGGTCTCTTTTCCACTAAAGGAACATGAAGGTAAAATGTTTGATCCATTCCATGTTTGGTTGTCTCTCGCTCTGCACTCACTCAGGATGCTGAGCACCATGTAAGCCCAGCCTGTGCCCTGAACTGGCCTGGCTCTGCAGCTGAGTCCTGCCCAGCTCAGCCAGAGCCTGTGACATTGTGCCTGGCATGGTGGCACGCCTCGGCCTCCCTGCTGGCAGTGGCAGAGGCACACTCACAACACTGGTTTTGCTCAGAATGACCACATGCTGTTTCTAATAAAACCTGATCTCCTTCCTTTTGACACAGATGACAGGAACTGGACCTGGTTTAAGTCACCAGCCAGAGAGCACACACCACAACTGGCCCACGATTACTCTGGAACTGGAGAGAGGGACTCAGGAAGCAATAAATCAACTGTGCTAAGTTATGACATCGGTGACAAAGGAATGGTTTCTCCTCCAGCAAGCCCTGCTGAAGGTACTTGGTCTCTGAAGGCACTGTAGGGGCTGGGCTGGCAGGCCCCACAGTGGAGCAGACGGTGTTTATTTGTCCTATAAGCACGCTAGAAACAACCAGTGCTGCTGTGGATGGTTTACATACAAGCTTAACAAATAGCATCAATAACACAGAAAAATTAATTACTCTGAGGCCCCACTGCAAGTTTGTATGTGACTACACTAGGAATATACAGCTTCCTAATAGGAACTGGTTCACCCCTAAACAGGGAATATAGATGAAGAGTAATGGAGGCAGCCATGGCAGAGAGTGGTGGAAAGATGTCTAAGGTCACACAGCAGCCTGTTGGCTCAGCAGTCCTGGTTCAGTGTGTTACTTGTTGCTCCTCACTAATCCCTCTATCATTATTCATACTATGAAAGTATCTTTGAAGCCTCTTAAATATTATTTGACTATTAAATCCCATGATGGAGCACAGGCAGAATGAGTGAGACTCAGGGAAGCCAGGACCTGTGTCTTGAAAAGCTACAGCTGGTAGAAACAGCCCATCTTGTAAACGTGTTCCCAGAGGAGGTGCAAGGCTGGTGCTTGGCTGGGAAACACTATCTAAGCTTCTAATACACTTTGAGCAACCACATCCAACAAGCACAATTTTTCACTACAGCCCCACTGTACTCCCAAGAAAGAAGCATTGTGACAGCAGTAACATGTCACCCATTGACTAGACAGGGAAAGGAACTAGGGCTCCAGGTTGCCAGGCATACTTTCTGCTTAAATTACCCTCCTACCCTGATCAAGTAACAAAAGCCCACGTAGTGCTGCGTGGTATCAGAGACTCATCAGCACAAGGGGTCTGCAACCAGGATGAGGAATCTGACTGGGTGGAAAAACCGCAGCACAGGACCCGCACACAGACACAGAGCTGTGTGGCTTCTAGGAACAAAGCGTGCATAACTCAGGGTGATCTCCTCTGCACTGCCCTTACTGAAAACCTGAAGGGTCTGGGCCAATATAACACACCCCAGGCTGTACAGAGCAGGGCTCCCTCCAGGGGCAAGGGCAAACAACCAGTTGTTCAGCTGGTCTAGTTTGTCTACAGACTCCAGAGCAAACAGCTAAGCATGCATCTCGTAAAAATGTCATGTCGCCCTGTTTACAAGAGATTTCTCTGTAATATTTATTCAGACAGAAGGTAAAGTCACACCAGTGAAGCAAACAAGAAAAGAGAAGGAAGTCACACAAAGCAGGGAAGATTAATGTCCCAATCTGCACTGGAGAATGGAGGCTGTTGGATATGGTCACGTCACCTCCCTCCCTCTCTTCATACATCAAGTTATTTGCAGTTGAGGAAAGGGACCATGTCAACAAGGAGCCTCCCAGGGAAGCCTGGTCTCAGCCTGCAGTGCGAGATGTGGTCTCTTGGCCACACAGGATCCTCTGTGGAGCAAGGAGGATAGGATGTGTCCTGTCTACCCTGGAAGAGGAGTGCAAATCTATGCGCAGCACACCAGAGCTAGGAGTCCCTCCAGTGCCCTGCACAGCCTTCAGAGGGGGATGAATGGTGCTGATTTCCTGGAAAGATGGCAGCTTCTGCATCTGCAAGGGGGAGCTGACCAAAGGCTGGTGAGACTCTGCACATCAGGACTGCTTTTCATTCCTGCTGCTCCTGTGAAAGAGATTCTTCTGTCACTGGGAAGTGAGTCGTGGATTCCCCCTGCACTCCTGTCTGCTCCAGACAGTATATGATAAATTGAAGATATCTGACACCACAGAGAAATTTCAGAGGTGCCATTAACCCCAATGTGGGTTACATGTTGGGTGCATGTTGGTGAGAAAAGAGGTGTAAGGGGAAAGCGCTGTGATTTGGCATATGGCAGACACACAATGTGTAACTGACCCCAGACACAACAAGTGGTTCCATCAATTCAGGAACTTGTTTATAAATAATTTTAAAAGCAAGCACATGGGCAGACAGAGATGTAGAAGAGGCACCTCTATCCCTCAGGAACTGCTGGCTCCTGTCCATGGGATTTTCACAGAGCACTTCTATCTCATTAAAATCGTTTCTTCATGGGCCATGAAATGATTTTCCATGCATGGAAAAGGTTTGTAATGCTCTCAGCTCTGAGCAAATGAACACACAGGATGGCTTGGAGAAGTTGACACTACACCTGGCCCCAAACAGAAAAATGGGAGCAAGATCAAAGCCATCAACTCTATAGTACCCTGAAGGGAGATGCTAAAAACACCAACCTCAACAGCAGAATTTGGGATCACCAGGCAAGCATCCCTCACAGCTCCCAGCTCTGGCTGACACAGTCCAAGGAGCAGCTGCAGCTTGTTTCCCACAACAGAAGCCCCTCCCTTGCCTCACCCTTTACCAGCATTTTTGGGTGAGCCCTCCTCAAGGAGGGCACACACCCAGCTGCCTCAGCAGGGTGAGAGTCCATCTTCTCCTTGGGGTACATCTGGCTCTGAGTCCTCTGCATGTCTCCTCGAGCTGGGGGCTGGCAGTGCTGGACACAGCCTGGGGGAGAGGGAGGGAGCTGCTCCAGATTCAAAGCCCCTCTCCACCTCTTCCAGCCATCTCCCTTGCAGAGCCAAAGGCTCCTTTGCAATGCCCTGGAGCTTGCCAGAGCCTGGACCTGGTCTTCAGCTCTCTGGAAAAGGGAGTCTAAATGCTTCTTATATGAACAAGGCACAGGCTGGAGGAGTGTCTCTTCCCAATCCCCTGCTCAAAAGGAGGAGATGCTGATGCTCACTCCCCTGTGCTACTTGCCAGCCCCACGTGGACTGCAGGCCATGGGATCTGTCAGTCCTCCTTCAGTTCCTTGTCAGCAGGTTGATCCCTCACTCAGCCTTCAGTGTCCTGCCACTGTCCTCAAGCTGTGTGTTTTCACACCCACAAAACTGCTCCCAGCAAAATATTTGAACAGCTTCTTCTCAAAACACCAGGAGATTAATAGAAGACACATGCGGTGCTGTGGAGACATCTCTTCTAGCACAAGGAGATGAGGAAGGTGCAGCAAGTCCCACACTACAAGTAGGTGCCTCTATTTTTCCACACAGCTATGGTCAGGCTGCCATGGGAGAGATCCCAGAACTGCCGTGGGAGAGATCCCAGTCTTGCACAAACACATCAGGTGGATTGGACCAGTCCCCCAGACACTGAGCTGATACTCCATCTGTACAGGTTCAGATGGGATTGGTCCCCAGCAGGTGATGGAAGGGCTCTTTCTGCCTGGCTGCTCTGTGATGTCCACGGCAGCCCATGCAGCACACTGGGTGCTGCACCCACACCTGGCTGGGGCCACTGTGTCTTCCTTCCAGCTCTTTGCTCCCTCCTTCTGTCTTTTTCTTTTCGAGAGGGTTGGATCAAGAAACACAACCACTTCAGATCAGTTTGTAACAAATAAAGCACAGTATTTAGCTTTGAGAACCTTTGGAGAGGCTCACACAAGGCTAGAATTTGGCTTTCATTCTGAAAGCCAGGCTGCAGAAAACCCCCTTTGAGATCACTTTACTGTTACCTGGGTTACTTCTTCCCCCTCTTTGGCAGGAGGCTGCAGCACCAGAAAGTGTCAATTTACTCTCTCTATTGGGCCAAGAACATCCCTGGTACAAATTTATTGCTCTTAATAGGGCTGGGCCTTTAATTCCTAGCACATACTTGTGAAGAATTTTGGCTTGTCACTGAGGAGTAGGAATTATTTTCCTCCCTACAGGTACAGGCAGGTCCTCCTTTTGCTGAGGGCTCTGCACATCCTGAGAGGAGCATTACTACAGCACTCCCATAAAGACGATACACAAACCCCATAAGCACCTGCCTGTGCTGAAAGCCAGCAGCAGAATGGCTGTTGTTTAGCACATGGGACTTTTTATTTTTCCTTTCCCCTTTTTCATTGCTCTGCTACTTGTTGAAGTGCTACTGTGGGATCAATCTGCTCCCAGTCCCTTGGGGAGTAAAAGGCTACTATAATGAAGACAGGGCTCTTTTGCCATTAAAGTCACTAGCAGAAGAAGCTAGGACTAGGGTTTCACAGCAGATTTTATGACTTCTTCCCATTTGTAAAGTGATCTGGTTTAAATGTTTGTCATGCTCAGCTGACTGGGGTTCCTGTCGTGCTCCTATGTGGACGGTGCTGATGTTCTCACTACTGCAAAAGCTGCTGGTGGTGGCTCCTCATTCCTGGTGGGGCAAGTGGTCACCAATAATAACAGCTCCTTAAATGTTATTCCCTGACAGAGACTTGCTGACAACTGGAAGGAATCTCCCTACTGCATTCCAGCTAACTCAGTGTCTGTAGGACAAATCTGGGCTGAATACAGCTCTTTTAGCAAAAATCAGCCCAAATGAAAGCAAAGAGCAGTGATGAGCACGCTGCCAGCATGTGCCAATAGTCCCGCCAACCTGCTGGCATGTCCCTGGCAGTGTGTGTGGGAGAGATGAAAAGACTTCTCCAAACAAATGCCCTTCTGCAACCCAGAGGGCAGTCAGGCTGGCCAGGCCAGCAGCTCTGCTCATAGCTCCAAGGCTGAGCCCCAGACAATACCTGAAAACACAAACAACAGAGACTACTGAGGGATGCAATTCCCCCAAGTATGTCTGGCTACAGCTTTGCCTGCAGAATGTGTGGGTCCAAACAGCAGCAAAAGGCTCTGGTACTGCAGTTCCTTCTGTAAAGGTGCCTCTGCAGCCAGCCTGGCAGGAGAACCAGTTGCACTTTACCATTAAACTTCATCCCAGTTTGCAGTAGATTCCTCTTTTGACATCTTTCCCAATAATACCAGTAACTTTCTCGTTGTTGCCCCGTGAAACCACTACCATGAGCACACAGTGGCTTGCAAAGCCAGGTGAAAGAGGGGATATTGTTTCAGTTCTTCACGTTACTGAAATGTGAACAAGAGATGCAGATGGCTTTTCTTCTGCAAGGAACAAAACACAGACCCTGTGATCAAAAATCCTCTTTGGATTTCAGCTAATGAGTGGCTCGGCTTCATCAGATCTACAAAGGAGGATTTGTGACGGTTGGAAAAGCCCAAGTAAGAACATATGGGAGAAGAAAAAATGATGAAAATTCAAATGTCTGTCTTTACGCCCCTATCTAATTCTTCTGGACTCAGCCATTATGGACCACTTGTGGGTAAGTGTAATAAAAAGGGTCTCTATTCTTACCAAAGACAGTGATGCTTACTAGAGGTCCCAGGACAGAGGCTTGGCAGATCTGTCCCTTTCTCTAAAATTCCATTTCTGCTTTCTGGGACTCTGCATGTCTAATGATGTTTTGTGTACATCTGAGAGTCTGCACAGACACTCAGCAAACCATTTGCCTGAGGTCTTCATTTCATGGATACTCTGTGAACTGGTCTCCAGATAGATGAGGTTGCAGAGGTTAAATAGCTAGTTACAGTACATAAAGTTTATATCCACTGTGACTAGATGAAGCTTTTCCCTTCTTTTAAGTGCCTTTCTCTTTTTGGAAAAGAAAAAGATGACTGCAGTCACATCCCAGCTTTACAGCATAATCCTATTTTAATGGTGATAACATATAAAATCCTTCCTACTTTACATCCAAACACCTGCACTGCACTTCTGTAGCAGTGAGAGATGCTGCTCAGCACGCAAGGGAGACTCGGTGCCTGTGTCTCAACAATCTGTCTGACCTAACACACTGCCACTGCCCCAACTGCTTTCTTTGTACACTGATTCCAAATTAGGGCTTTCTCAGCCACAGCTTCTCTAATTGATAACATTAATTACATCATGGACTTGGAACAAGTGGTTAAAATTATTATTATCTAGCATTAGAATATGATTTTATTTCACATCATTACATGCAAAATTCTAAAAACATGATGAAGGACAGAAAGATAACTCAACTATCACAACTTCTGTGAAAATAGGGATTTGGGGTAAGAGGCTCCACTGCTGCCTGTTGAGGGAAAGGCAGGCAGCACTTGGCTGCTGTCCAGTGCCTGCCAGCCACGGGCAAGGTCTCCCAGGCAGATGGCACCACGGGCTGCTGCTTGTGCCACCATGAAGGCCGTAGGGGAGCTGCAGTTCTTACACTGCACTTGAGTAAGGGTTAGAGGACAAACCCACAAATCTGAGGTAAGTCTGGTTCCTTAGTTATTCTACTCAAAGAATAATTTGCTAGTGTTTTTTTGTTGTTGTTGTTGTTATGGACTACCAGAACTAAATCCCAATTTTCTTCTCTAAATTCACTGTTTGAAAATTCCTCACTTCTTTTTTATATTTTATCTCTAAAGGAATCAACCTGTAGAACTCTAACTTGGAAAGGACTGGCATCTCAAAACTGATCTTGTCTTTGTACATTTGGAATAATTAACATGTCACTCAAAATCTAAGTTCAGTTGTCCCAGGATTTTCTGTTGCAAGGTGCAGTGCTGCAGAACACAAGGTGTATTAGCTTCATCTCACGCCTTGGTACAAAGTTGGTCAACAGAAATGAAGTAGCATGAAAAACTGTCCTCCTAGAAAACTCTACTTCCTCTGTTGGGAACAACAGAGGACTGAATATGCTGTCATGGCCTCCATTGACTGAGAAAGCACAGATCTCCTGAACACCCTTCAACACTGAACAGCCTCTTTACACTACCAGACCTCTGAACCTTTGCCTTGAAGCAGCTGATGGACTACCACAGTAAAAATCTGAACTTTTATCTACAGCCTCAATTAGGCAAAAGGGATAAAGATCAGCGCTGTGTTGAGATAAGGGTAGTAAACATGAGAGCTGTCAACAGGAAAGGACAGCAGGGCTGCTGTACTTTCTAACTTCTGTGATATTAGTTCTGTTTCTAACATATTGATGATCACAGTCAAACCCACCCATGGTCTGAGCTCTGATCAACATGAACTAAACTCTGCTGTTAAGCCAGAAAAGGCCAGGCAGCTCATGCCTTCCCCTTTTTATTTCTAAGCACATTTTTCAACAGACCATGACCAAAAATGAACAGAGCAACACACTTCATCTTGAGGTATTTGTAGATCAATCAGAAGCAAGTGGTAACAGAAATCCACAGTCCTCCTGAGACTTCTAACCCAGTTTGAAGACTCAGGAAATGCAGAGAAAGGGGATGGGTCAGAGAAGTTTAGCATTTATTTTAATTCTTTCCAGCCTTTTGCTTTGTGTCAATAATAATTTATTTCTATCTGAGTGATTATAGTTAGAGAATTTCATCATAGCACTGACATGTAAGTCAGCACTGCTTGTTCGCTAAAAATATATCATAGTTATTTTCTTTTTCTTTGCTCTCTTTAAATAGTTCTGAGGTATTTAGGCAAGGATCTAAACTCAAACTTTGGAAAAAGAGATTATGTGAAATGCTGCACGTTGGAAAATCTTTGGTAGTTAATGGTTGCCTTGGAGACACAAGCTCAGAAGATAAAGGAGCTCAAAGTCAGAAAGTTCATGGAAGCTGTAAAATAAATTGTTTTCATCTGAGCCTTTTGCCTGTGTGTGTACCTGTGTCCTTTTGTGTTGGAGCTGGAGGAACTGATCCAAGATGTGCCACGTTGTTCATTATGTTTAAAGAGCCAAAGAAACAATTTTTCTTAAAAATAGTCAACAGAACCTGTAACAGTGTCAGTATAGACCAACCACCCAGCTGGGCCAGCTCAGTGAGGAAAATGGCTTTGAAGTTTTCCTGCACAGCAAACTGCTGATGGCACAAAACACAAGAGATCTGGAGAATGGGTGACATAAGACTCTGAAAATCTGAGCTGCCTATGCCTGCAAGGGTGGGCCAGAAAACCCATTGGAAACAGATTCTCCAGGCTGGAAACAGAAGTCTCCAGTATTTTCATGCTGCTCCTGTTCAGGACAGAGGGACCATGAAACAACATCTTGAGAACTCTGCTTCAAGTCCTGCCATAGTGAGTAAGGGCTGGAAGAAGAGGGGAAGTTAACTTTTCCAAACTCAAGGGCAGGTTTGGTTCCTTTGCTTGGTTTGGGCCAGCAGAGAGACTGACACAAACACCCAGCTGTCATGGTTGTTCCTGCAGAAGCTATTGTATCTGTCCTTGCCAAGGGAGAGTATTAGCAACATGACTGATAGTCTTATGTCAATAATAAGAGGAAAAGCTCTGACTTTATTAAAAGAAAATTATTAGTTAAGAGTGTCATCAATGTACAGATGGTTCTCTGTAATAATAAAGCCATAGCTCCTTGTTCCAAAGCCATGGAGACATATGTTATGAAGTCAGCAGACAATGACATGAACACAGGACAAAACTGAAAAATGAGTGTATCCCTAATTTTCTGTGGCATCATATTGCAGCATTTCTTTCTCCTCCCTTTTCACTATGGAAGACCTGTTGATCAGGAACAAGAACAAAATTGTTCCTATCAGACAAATAGAGAAAGAAGCTGAAGGCCTGGAAGGCTTCACTCTGGGCTGGGCTTGGATGGCTCTGCCAGATGTAAAGGGCAACAGCAATGAAAAACAAATTGAGACATCTCTATGGAATGTCTTCTTTCCACTGCCAGCTTTAAAAATGACTTGAGGTAATTATGTGAGCAGGGGGTGCAAGGGGGTGCAAGGCTCAACTGATGTTGCAGGTGAGTTGTATTTCTTTGAACAAAAATGCTCTGAATATTATTATGACCAGGAAAGGGGGTTTTAAGAAAGCAGATTTGGAGAACCACATTTGTTTAGAAAGGGGGCTGTGAATCTTATGAAAAAGGTATGATTTGTGAGAGTTCATTGCCTCAGACTAGTAGGTGTTTCTGAGAGGACCCAGAAAGTGAAGAGGAATAAGAAGGGGTCAGGTCCCAGAGGCCTAACAATCTTCTATTTCAGACTTCTAGTGAGATGAGCAAAGCTAAATGCAGTGGAGATCCAGAACCCGTCCGAAGAAATTCAGTTCTCAAGCAATTTTCCCTTCCTTTTTATCAAATATATATATAGCAAGAAAGTCCTTCCTGCTGTGTCTCAGTTTTCTATCAGATTTCATGGAGAAGGTCTTTGGAAGTTTCCGCACTGATGGTTGTTTGCACATTTCATTTCATAAAGTTAAGGATACTTCATAAAATAAAGAAAATACCATTACCAGATGCTCTATGGTGGCCCTGACAGAGCTACATAGTCCCAGGCAGGTAGTGCCATCAATTCTTTCTCTACCATGCCAGGAAATGCTGTCTCTGTAGTGCCAGCTGGGTACATCCCAGGAGGAATGATTCCTCCAGGGGCTCACTAGTTTGGTGACTTGTTCCTATCCACCATCTTGTCCTTATTTGCTCTAGGGCAGAAAGTGAGGAATTTTTAAATGATTCATGAGATAGTCAAATCTAATTTCAACCTTGAGGCAGTCCAGAGTTCCTACGGACCATTTCCAGCCATGGCCTCCATGAAAAGTGGGGTTTTTGATAATGATCCCTCTGTGCTCTGCCACAGGCAGATCCCAAAGCAGTGGCTGTGCACTGGACCATGGCATGATCTCCTCTGTAAATAGATGTGAGGAAGCAAAGAACTTCGAGGGAGGAAATGGCCACTTGGCCCAATGAGCCTGGCCCTTTAAGTTTATCTCGAACGCACCTCCTTGCTTTGTCTTTGCATCTGCAAATCTCTTTTCTCCTCATAAAAATGTCTAGCTGTCTCTTAAACCCATTCAAAGTATTTGCTTAAGTGACCTAAGTTGGCAGCAACTCTACAGCATTTGGGCTGGCCTGAGTGATGTAATGCTGCCAGAATCCCCTGTTTATTTTTCATGTTGCCTGCAATCCTGCCACACTGGGCTGGGCTGTAGCAGATAAACAAGTCCTGTTCAGCCCACAGGAACCATCCACAGAAAACTCAGAGCTACCAGAAGTGGCAGTGCTGACTCAGCATCCAAAATGTTTCCCGTGAAAGCATTCAGGAGCCAGCCTCTTTGGAGCTTGTGCTCATGGAAGAGTCATCTCTTGGTGGACTTCTGAATTGGCTTCAGCCTGTGTGCAAGAACAGACGGGAGCGTTTCTGCCACCCTCCCATCTAAACCTCTCTTTACCAAGCATATTGAAGCATCTCCAGTTCTCAACTGGCAGGTAGCTAACTTTAAACTGAGTTAAACAGTAAAGACTTTGTGATGATTAGCTGACTTTTGTGCTGCTTATAACTTTTCTTAGGATAGACATCCACTTGCTTGTTCTAACTCTAAATAAGCACTGCCATTTGGGTCACTTACCATGGTTCCTTCCTCGCTGGTGAACCACCAGCTTCACCCATCTGCTCAAACCTAGTGTAACTCTGCCTCCCACTGGAGTTTATAGTGGATAATTTGCTTCCTTATATCTGTTCCTGAATTGCTGTTACTGATGCTGCTGAACACACACCACCCCGAGAGGGGCAAGTTTCAAAGGCACAGCTGATGCTGTGTGTTTAATACCTATCAATCCCACTCAGTGCTTTTCACACATTTTTGCTTGGCAGCCCCACCAGTTCCCTGTGTGGGACTGTACACCTCATAGCACAGTGAGCTGAAGCCAGTGAGCTTGTCAGCACATTTTCCTAGCTACCTTTCCTGCATCCTGGGGAAGATCCCAGTCTGAAAATCATAATCAGGGACTAAACTTTATCAGAGGATGTCCATCCTCATCCACAGGCACCATTACACATGTACCAATGGTTACACATAATGTCTAAAGCCTCAAAGCCACTGAAATGAACACAGTAACATCCAGCCTTCATTCTTTTGTTGCAGTTCATACTCCTGAACATGCTGTGAGCAGTCAGCACTGTTCTCTATCAGCTGCCTCAGCATTTGTCAGCTGAACTGCAGCAACGGGAAGGCGGGAATAAAAACCTCCTACTGAAACTTTTCCACATACACTATGTTCTTAGGTTACAAAATAATCCTACATATTCATATAAATGTAGCCTTACTAAGGCAAAGGGACCATTGATATGAAAACTTATCTGGAATATTAGGATCTCTTCAGTTCTGGTTATTTTCAAGATCCTGTAAATGGCTGGCACATGGAAAAATCCCTTTGCTTTTGAGATAAATCCCATTCTCATAAACATTTGAAAATGCTATTATTCCAGTTTTGCAAATAAGAACAGACATTTAAAGCATGTAGAAACAGAATCAGGTTTTTAATGAGCCTTTTTGCTCCTCTCTAATTACTTTTTGTAGCTCTTTAAATGATGGGGTTCCTGATGTAACCCTTCTGCAATCTCTGAAAGACTATTGCTATTTGATTTTTTTCCTTTCATATATTCTGAGCATTGAGAATGTATTTTCTATCTAATGTTGCTCTCCATCTACAGGCACATGCCAATTTGTTTTTTCCTTCTGTTCTTGGGAGCACCCATGCCTGGTAAGAGAGGAGGCCAGATCCTGCTCTCCCTGGAAAGCACAGTTCTAGCCCATTTAGTTTGATCTGTAATAAAACTTACTTTTCATTTTCCCATCGACTCATTCCACTGTGTAAGGTCCCTGTGTGTACCAGGTTGTGCTGACTTGTGATGGATTTTTCATCATCAGTGTGTACAGAATATCTGGATTCAGAGAGATGTACGCAACAATGCAAAACACATTTCTCTGTTGAAGAGCAAATCCCGGGTTGTGAAAGACATTCTTTGCCATAACATCAAGCTATTTCCCAGAAACTGCCTTTCATTTCACCCTGCCTCTTCCTCAGCCTGGCAAACAGCTCAAATTCCCTCAGCCGCTTGATATCAACTAATGCTATAACAAAGCAAGTCTAAACCCCGTTTAACTGTGCATAGGGGGATATGAAAGCTCTCAAGAAGACTAACAACACATAGCTGGGAGTCCGCTGCCACAGGCCTGAGCAGCCTCAGCCTCCCCAGTTTCCCACAGTTGCAGAGCTGCAGCTGGTGCCACCCCTCGGGCTGAGCCCGGCCAGCCCAGGGTGCGTCGCTGCTCCCCGGGCGCAGCTGTGGCTGCCGAGCCGCGGGCACCCGAGCGAGCCTCATGCCCTCCCTCAGCTCGCTGGGCTCACACAGCTGGACATTACACACACAACAAAAAGAAAAGCAAACCTACAAGAGAAAACTGAAAAGAAGTCTCCAAGCAGGGCTGTGTTGGAGCATTGCTTCTCCTGTTTCCACACCACCATTTTTGGCTTCCTTCTCTGTGTTTAAGTATTTTTAAGCAGAAATCTGATCTGGACATTCGGGTTCAAAACAGGCCCAATTCCTGCTGCGGCACTGCATGTGTTTGGTATCCAAATCAGCATAGGATGGAGGCTGTCTTCCACAGCAGGGGATCTGAATGCCTTTAGCTGATTTAAACATCTTGTCCACTGTCACGGAGAACTGACTGTGGCTTCACATCCGGCACAACCCGACTGCAGTGGGCTAAAAGCAAGGGACAGAGTGGAAGAAGGGAACAGCTTTCATAGAAGAGCTGGAAAATAAGAGAGGCTGACTGTGCCTGGTTGGTAGATGTTTTTTCCACTGATGATGGCAGATAAATCACTGCCTTCTCATGTCCCCACGGCAGGTGTACACAGAGCAGCTGTTCTTTGGGCTCTGTTGCCCTGTAATGGCACATGTACATTCTACCTACAACCCTGTCACAGCTGCTGCGAAATAAATCTCTTAACCCACGGGAAGGTGGATTCCCCCATCGTGTCATGGGGAGAGGTATTTTCATGGTGAGAGGATGGGAGGAAATAGGGCTTTGCAGCCAGAAACATGCAGAACAATATTCAAAGTCACAGTCCCGTCTTGCCATCCAGATGTTTCTGGAGACACCAAACCACTGCATACCAAACTCAGGGCTTCTCATTCCCACCAGACAAGCACCGCATGAGGAAAGGATATGTGCTCTGTTTAACCTCATTTATTCCTTAGCAACCGAAAGCTCCCTGTATTTTCCCATCTTGCAGGCTTATGTGTGGATCCCCATTCAGTGACATTCTCCCACCATGAATGATTAAGGAATCTGAATCTTTAAAAATTGCCAGATCCCATTTCTATTCTTGAATACAGCCCTATAGAGAGACATAAGCCTGGGAGGCCAAGGGATTTTAGTTAATGATCCCTTTTTATGGGGCCAAGAAACAATGCTATGAAAAGGAGGTCTGGGGCCATTTCACCCCTCTGTGCCTGTGCTTTGTAGAGATTTATGCAAACATTTTTTGTGTTTTACCTAGCTGTTTGCTGGGAAAGCAGCTAGGTTCTTGCCCTGGGATGTATGGCACAGCCATGTAGCAGGTCTTGGAAGATATATTCAGCACTGGCCAGTGCTAATGGGAAGAGAGGATTAACATCTTAATCCCTGGTGTAGCTGCACCACCAGCAAAGCCAAGGCAGTGGGCAACTACCTCAAAGTGGAATGAAATACAAGAATAGTTTGAACAGGCTCCTCCTGAGAGAGCTGTCCATAGCCTTGCCTTCCTATTTTGGGAATGAGTGGGATTTTGCCTCTCACTCATCAGTAACATACTTTTATCCCAATGAGGGCAAGTGTGGAGTGGTAACTGTTTAGCAAGATCTGTGCTGTGCAGGACTTACCTTGCCTAACACAGCTCTTGAGGACAGGTTCATTTGTGTGGTTTACTTCATCTACCTGCAGTATTTTCCCTCCTGCACAGGACTGAATGTACCTATTTAAAGTTATGCTCAGGACCAATTCAGTGATCAGTCCACTACAAATAAGGTACATAAGTTTCACTGTCTCATTACCTGTACTTTCCTGGAGGAGGAGGTGGGATTACAAACCGAGGAGCAGGAGAAAACAGCCATGGAACATGGAATGTCCTTAGCAGTGCCGCTTGACCCTAGAGCCTGCAGGCTTTGGGACAGGGGAGGGTAACCAGCAGAGTCAGCAGCTGGAATTCAACTGCCCCAGCAGGAACTGAAAATAAATGAAGAGACTAACTGAAATATACCTTCCCCCGATCTCTCTGAATCAACATCATGCTGTTTACAGTAGTGTATAATTAATATTGAATCAAGATTTGCATGGGACAATTTCTATTCCACAGCACACGATAAGTTTCCAATAACTTTTTTTTTCAGTAATGCAAAAACATTTACTTTAATGATAATGAAAATAAAGTCAGTAAAATCCCTTTGTCCTGTTGTTTTGATCAGATAAACCATATCTACCAACTGTTAGAAGGAGGATTAACTTGGGTTGACATTTTTTTAAATGTACTATGAGAAAAGCCCTGGGGCCAAAACATTTACAGGCCAGATTTTAGTGTATGTTGATCTAATAGTTTCGCTGAAGAAAATGTCTTTAGACCTGGCAGGTGTGTATTGGTTTTCATTACTTCAAGTGTCTACTAGCAAAGTTTTAATTAACAGGGTTGTACGCAAAATATTTCCAGTGATGCAAGAGTGAGGAACTCGGGAGCAGGACGCCTGGGTTCTCTTTCCAGTTGCTGAACAGGTCACAGTAGACAGGACTGTAGTAGTTTTGCCTGACTATCCCACGACTCTCAAATGGGTGGGACAAGATCTCCTCTGATATCCAAGTGTTCCTCTCATGTATTATTTGCAAGACCTCAGTCCTGTTGTCAGATACTGAAGAAGCTGTCTCTGCTATGGACTAAAGGGAAATGCAGGAGCAAGGAGATGGACAGACTTGGCAGAAGTCTCCCAGCAAGTCTAGGACAGAATCAGGCACAGGCCCTCAGGTGGCCCAAGACCTGCTCCCGTGACCTAACCATCCTGAGCTGGCTGTTCATCTCTCCCCATTCCACCTGGGGAGATGCCCACTTCTGAGGACTATGGAAGAAAAGGGAACAAGCTTAGCAAGCTGCTTGCCTACTGCAAACACAACAGGAGAAAACACAGCATTTGCTTTGCCTCTTATCAGAGACGTTAGGCCATGAGAGATAAGGTTATTAGCAAAAACATAACACTGGTGCTCTAGTCAGATAGCAGTGGAGATAGACTACTTATCTTATCAGCTCTTTTATGAAGTCTCCCTCACTGTTATTATAATTTTCTGATACTATTATATACAAAATTGATAGCATTTTATTTTTCCTGGACAGGTTCTTTTCACTTGCCCTTTTCTTAGCAGGTTGTCTTTTTTCCCCCTCTATTAAGTGGACTTTCGCTCTGAAGTCCTAAGTTTGGCTGCTTCGTTTTGCCTCTTTCAGATCCCCTTTATCCCAGTTTCAGTTTGTTTCAATTGTGCGTCTTTCACAGTTCTTTGCCTTCTGTTGTCTCTCTTTCAACTAAGATGCTGCTCTAGGGGAAAAGTTTTTGACAGTGACAACAGAAAATGGGATGATTTGCACTTCATCCAAAACTCAACTCTGTGTCTGATGAGCAATTATTTATCATGAATAACGTAGTCCTTTTGTGTACTTGGGAAAGAGCAATTCCATGATTTAGCTGTGCATTCCCGTGGGATGGTTCCCCAGGAGAAGTGGGTGTGCTCCTGCCCTGCAGGTACAGGGTCAGGCAGAGCCCTCCTTTCCTTGCCAGTCCTGTGTGCACTGGGACGTGAACTGGCAGAGAACAGAGCCCAGCACTGTGCAAACCCAGCCACTCAGCAGCCTAGGATCCCTGCCCAGACATCTACAAGTCCTGTGCACATGGAATAACCCTCCAAATTACTTCTTCCTCATCAGTATCCCTGCTGCTGAATGCCCTAATGTTTTTCTGTGTGAATATCCCCAGTTCCAGCTCAGAATTGTGCCGTTTGCTCCTTGGGGCACCGGAACATGATTTAATCACACAAGGTGCCCTATTTAAGCCAAATCCCTGTCACATTGGACTTTGTCCCTCTGCAGTACCCTGAATGTTAAATAAAGGTTTGCTTTTACTAAGTTTCATAAAATTGAAAGAATCAGTGAGCATCAAAGAGCTCTCTGGTGAATTGCTTGTAAAGGCAAGCTCCTTGAACAGTCCCTGCTGTAGGCTCATTTTTTTGACATTTAGGTTCATAACTTTGAGTATGTAAAAGCACCTTCATGCAGACAAAAATTAGGCCCTAAATTATGAAGTGCTGATCCCATATCTCTAAAATTAGCAAGAGATTAGTCACAAATTTCAAAGGGCACAGGGTCAGGCTCTACCAGAAAAACAGTCACCCTCGATTTATTGTGAACATTTTCATGGGGCAGCCTTTGAGATGCAGCAGAGGTCTCAATCTGGCCAAATGAAATGGTATTTAGAACCCCCCCTTCAGAACCATCTGTATTCTCCTCATTGTGTCCTGCACAGTCAAGCTGAAAATTTGGGTCGTTACCATGCAGATTATGACTAATTTCATACATATGATTTTGAAAGAGATCACTTTACAGGGCCTTTGCACAGGGATTACTTGCAATCCTCCTCGAGGGGTGATCTCAAAAGTTTTTTCTCTCTATGATAGATTGATTTTTCTTTTGGCCATTTGTGATGATTAAAGCAGAGACCTTGACAGGTCCTCCTACAAAGGGTCAAGTCCTGCTCCTGGAAAGATGGGAGTTGGCATCTGGTAGCCTGAAACTGGGACAAGCATTTTAAAATCCAAACACTTGGCCAGGCATTAATTCAGACTGTCTGGATGGGACCACGTTCGTCTGCCCGTGTGGTTCTCATATGCACTGTTTCCAGGAGTTGTCCTTCCTAGAATAACATAAATCTCTAAGTGATGCTGTTTGGCTGCCCCAAGAACACCTCAGTGGAGTAGGGCATGTTGCCTTAAATCATTTCTAATTCCTTCCTTTCCATGGTGTTATAATGCCTTGTGTACGCTGCTCTGGCAGATGGGCCTGGTGAGAGGCTGCATTATTGTGCTCCTTAGGGAGCAACAGCTTGGCACATTGTTGTGTTCTCTGAATCTTCATCAGTATAGGCTTTAATGTTTTGTTTCCTGTGATATCCAGATACATTTAAGAGCATGTGTGAGTCCTATGCTCGTGGCAAACAGAACATTAACCGAAAAACATACAGCAAGATTTTTTTTTCCCTAGGTCAACTGAGTTTGTAATTTATAAATCAAGAAAGGGCCAGGCCCTGTCCAAGAACAGAGCTGGGCTCTTCTGCTGCCCAACCACTGCACTTTACAATCCAACCTGCTTCCTTCATCATTCCAGAAAAACCATGCAGGCCTCAAACCTTGCCTTTGTCAGTGGATGTGGTTTCTCCATAAATGCTGGCTTTGTTTGTGATGCTGTAATACTGGATCATTTTGTCTGTGTTTCATATGAAGGGTTCATTTATGAATGACTGCTAAAGAGAGTGTAAATGCTTAAAGTCATGCATTTTATACCTATAAATAGGGTATATTATGAATGGGTATGACCAGATGAGAGGAAGTTGTCACAGAATGGTTTGGAGGGCCTCTTGAACACTACTGCAAACACTAACAATCAACTGCCCTGTCTGTCATTTAGTAACAACTTACTTTGCATGTGTAAGTGAAAAATACAAAATACAACTGGATTCTCTTTTTGGTGATAATATTACAGTCTGAGCAATCCTCGACTCTAACTTGTTAGATCCCCTCAAGGACCCCAAGACACACAAATAGGAACAACAGCTCTGACCTGTTTCCTTTACACAGCCCAAACCACAACCCTGCAGCAAATTAAAACACCAAGCAGTTTGAGGGCCTTTTTCAGACACAGATACAAATCCAGGTAACCTGGAACACACAGGTCAAAACGGACCTACTAACATTTACAGACAAGTCTGAGACAAACACCCATTTCCTGGTTTGAAAGTGTAAGACTGTGAAGTGACATCCGAAGAAGACATCTGAAGTGAAATACAAGTCCTTTAGCTGTCAAAAGTATTTATTTAGCTGATAGTGATGCAACATCATAATTTCTTAATACAAACTGAACTATAGATCTCTTTTCACTGAACAAAACAGTGGGTGAGAGAAGCAGAGTGGAACTGCCGGGTGGAAGAAGAACCCAGCAGTAATGGGTGTTCAGGGACCTGCCAGGCCAGCTGCCTTCTCTATGGGGCAAAAGAGCTGAGAGTCTGGGTGTGAAAATGCACCCACACAATCCCTGTGAGTCTGTGGTATTTCGGTCTTCAGTGAAAGCTGAATCGCTTTGACTCAGCTGCAGAAGCACTTAGGAGTTGTGTGGGAGTCCCCCAGAACACATAACAAATCATGGAGTAACAAAGGGAATTAAAAGGTGGTAATATGATACATGATTTAAGAACGTGGATTAAATTCTGAATTAAGCTCTACTCCCCATTCAGTTACAGCCAGTCCCTTTGCTATAAAATGGCACTGGGGGCCAAATTCTGCTCCTGCTTTAACAGGAATGAGGAGGAATTGCTATGAAGTTATGTCAGAACAAGCCTGAGATGGCGAGAGGAGCCTGAAGCCAGGGCAGCAATGTGGTCAGGGCATGCCCAGGAGGGGATGGGATGGACAGAGCTCCTGACACAGTTGTCAGTGTAGGCAGACAGGCCCTAATTGGTCTGATCTGATTACTTTTTCCAAAAGCTTTGAACTTTGCACAGGATGCCTTGGGCCTGCCTGCAGGAGCCCTGCTCTGGTGGGGAATTAGCACAATGGCTGGGCTGACCTCCCCCCACCCCAATCGAATTTTATTATCTAACGGGCAATGGTTGGTGATGAATGACTGACAGGTGTGATCAGCTGATGGCAATGGCTGGGGATGGTACACATACACTGCGATTTTACCAGACCATAATGTATTCTGCAGTGGGCAAAGGATAAAGCTTGTAAAACATTTGTTTTAAGTCTTAAAATATCAAATTCCTCATAACTATGAGCTTCCTAAAACTGGCCCTGGTAATTACAAGTGTTGAGCCATGAATAATTTCACGCTAGGAGGTGCATTAATTTTAACCTCCTCCCGCCTCCTCCAGACATTGTGAAAGCACATTACCAGTGAGGACAAGTTTATGATCTTATCCAGGACAACTGGTGCAATAATATGAAATGAAAACCAACACAAAAATGTCATTGTCTGCACACTCTGTACAAAGGGATCCTGCAGAAAGCTCCCTTTGCAGCCTGAGACCAGGAGTGCTCAAAGGTGTGAGCAAGATTTATGGAGCCTTTCCAAGC
This sequence comes from Climacteris rufus, assembly GCA_013398175.1. NCBI lineage: Eukaryota > Metazoa > Chordata > Aves > Passeriformes > Climacteridae > Climacteris > Climacteris rufus. The sequence goes on along the minus strand of VZRZ01006218.1, from coordinate 128,964 downwards.
ACACGGCTCAGACCCTGTCAGATCCGACTGTCGGCAGCCTGGTCTCTAGGGATTGTTTCAAGGAACAGGGAGGAGTTTTGACATCACTATCCCTATGATTTAGAATCTTCAACCATGCTTTCACGAAAATCCACTAAGACCTGGGACCACATTGATCCAGATGCAGCATGCTTGGTCCTAAAAGAACCACCTGTAGGCTGGAGTACTTGGGTTTCTAATCTCACTGTCACTAAGTTCAAGGCAGTGGCATAAGGATCTATTTGGCAAGCCCTCCCTGCTTAACATGTACATGTTTCTGTCTGATCACATTTACGACAGCAACCCCATAGTTTCACAACTCACTCAGAAGTTACACCTCAGTCAGAGAGGAAACAGGCAAGTCTGGCTGGAGGAAAGATCAGAGATTTCTATCTTGGGCAGGGCACCCCATAGAGTATTTGCCATTCAGGCTGCACTGTCAACACCGTCCTCAAGAAGGATGTATAATACAGATGTTAAACACCAATTATCCCACTAAAGATCAGGTAAAGTTAAATAATGGCAAGGGTGTGATGTTTAACGTTGAACAAATTAGGGATGATATTCTCTCCTTAACATTCCCAGGTGCCCCTGTGGTAGCTCTCCCTCGCCTTGTACTACACCAGACTGTGTGTGTTGTTACAGCAATGCCTGGTTGCGAAGTAAAAAATTGTCTTGACGTAGATCTGAAAGCCGTGGGGTTTGCTTCACAGCCTCGGTGCTAACATGCTGACAATGTCATTCTCAGTTGCTTCTCAGTACCTTTAGACTGAGCTAAATACCTCGAGCTAAGTATATAGGCAGGCCTGGTTTATATCAAGACATGACAATACACAAGCCATTAACTTGACCAAGTTGTTGGGCTGCACAAGGTAGAATTTAATTTTTATGTCTCCTCTATGATCCTGAAAAATAAAATCTTTGGGCACATTTATGATTGTGTGCTCTTTGTCCTTCATATCAGTGTAACAGCACTGAAGCCAGATATAAGTTATTTTATTGAAATTTTTCATGCTTCCTTTTTACCCTTTAAGAAAAATGTATCAGTGTGTCACTATTACTAGGATGAAACTTTCCTCTGGAAATCAAAGGACAACAAAAACTCTTTATCAGTTTCCCCATTCTCTTCAGAAATCTGTGGTAGCAGATGCCTTAAACTCTCTCGTGGGTGAAGGGGAAAGGTTGGATTACTGAAAAAACAAGGCAGGCTTCAGAGTGTGGAGGAGGCATTAGGAACTGCTTAGGATCTCAAACCTGCAACACCTTGAACCCATCACCAGCCAGAACCGTGATGGATGGGAGAGGATAAAGGGCAGTCTAGCTGACCCATGATGCCTTCCAGTGCCCTCCAAGAAACAAGAAGAAAAGAGATTCTTATCACTCTGTGAAAGAACAGAGGGGAAAATTATCATTAAAATGCCTTCCTAATAAAACTAACAAACAGGAGCTTTTTTTTCTTTCAAACTCCATTCTCTTATCCCTTCCCTACAAGCTTCAAGATGGCCATGACTTGAAGAATTTTAGTCTTTGGGTGAACTTTTCCTAAGTAGAGGTCACATCCTTCTGCCTAGACTTTAGCTTTGTTAGACAATCTTCTTTGAAAACCTAAAGAGAACAACTAATTTTTGGTATATCTTTACAGTCATCAGTGCATCAAATCACTACGTAGAATTATGGTAATACACAGAATTAATATAAGTAATAAAATTAACATATTTGTGAATATGAATTCACATCTCACATCACCTGCCACAGAATCACTGATGAAATATTAATGAGTCACTTTATTTTTCTGTTTGCTTTAGGTCTGGGAATTTTGCTACCTCTTTGTAAAGTGCTCTAGGATGACATCAAGTAGTGGAGAAGTTAGGTGTGTTATGGAACCTAGGCAATAACAGACCTCGTAGCAAAGAATTTGTAGTACAAAGCTGGCCATTGAAACTTAATTTCCTATGACTGCTTTCCCTTGTAGATGTTTGCAGCCATGAATGTTTGTGCCTCTCCCAGCCAGCCAAAGAGATTTGCAGAGCTCATGGGAATCTTTAGGAGTCAGATCTCCCCAAAAGTGTCATGATGCTGCCACTGTGCTTTTACATCATATCTTCCTGGTGGTCACAGGGGCTGTTAGGACAGATTTGCAAAGCTCAGTTGGTCTCAGGTGTTCAGGGTTCAGCTATAGGGCACCTTGCAGGATTTGAAGTTCTGGGTAATTGGAATCAAGAAATGACCTGTGGAAATTCACCTGTTACAGCCCAACAACCTATCCACATGCTCTCAGCAGACAGCTGGGGGACAGAATGTCTTTTTCACTGTTCCCCAAAAGCTGCATGTAGGATCTGAAGCAGAAGGGCTTCGAAACCTCTAATAGGATTCTGAGTATTTTGGGGAGTCCTATATATCTGATTCTTTTCTGAATCCTGTGATACCGGTCCCAAGGCCAGGAACTGCTGAACAGACAGTACTGAAACCATGTCAGGCAGGAGGGATATTAACATACACACCATGTCTTTCTTTTGGCTATGGAGCTGGAAATGTTCCCAAAAGATGCTGTGATGTGTTGTCCCAGACTTTGCCTACCATGCACTAGCTCCAAGGAACTAGTTTTGGATGTGAAAGAAAATGTAAGTTACATAGACATGCTGGTAAAAGACTTCTAGATATAGCTAAACCATCAAAACCAGGCTCCTTGGCCTCTGTGCTGTCCATCATCCAGCGGCTCGGCCCAGGCATGACAGCACCTCTACCTGGGAGAGCTGCTCTGGTGAGCCAGGGCAGAGGGCTGACATCAGCCACTATAAAAATGGGTGATTTCATGAGTGCCATCACACAGCTCAGGCCTTTAGAACAGCCTTGCTGCTGAGTGCCCGCCTTACTGAAGCACCCCAGATCACTTGTAAATCTTGGCTCCTCTCCGCCACAGCCTGCCAAGTTCCCATGATCACCGAAGGAACGGGGTAGTTTGTAACCTTTCTCCATTTAGGGTTTATTCCTAATCCTGTTGGTTCCTATCTCACAATGACATAGCTTGGATCCCCCAAGCATTCCAGTAATTCCTCTCTTTAGAGCAGGCAGACGAGGCGCTTCCTTGGCAAGCAGGCGTCCCACATTCCTGGACTCGCTTCCCAAGCTGTCTTGCCCACTCCTCCGGAATGGCTCCCTGCAGGGACTTATTTCCTTAAGGATGAGAGGTTTTCATACCCTGGCAAGTTTCCCACTTCCTATCATCGCACGTATCCTGTGCAAAGGGGGAGCAGAGTAGCGCAGGTTTCTTCTCGGTTGTTTTGAGTGCCCAGACACCTCAGGATGACAAGCAGGTGCTTGCAGGGTGTGTGGTCCCTTGCTCCAACCTGGGACACTGCTGGAGGGTTGCTAGGGGTCCTGGGGAGAACAGCCTGAACCATGACAAAACACAGGGAAGAGCCTTTCAGATGTGACATGTTAGGCTCAAGGGCCTGCCGAGAGGTGCTCCCAGGTTTGTGGCAGAGACCAGTTCCCAGCAGTTATCAGCACTGAGAAAGCTGGTGCACAAGAGCTCTGCTGCTATGTGGGAATATCAGTTTCTAAGCATCTTTCTAGCTCAAGCTCAGGTGAGGTGTCTGAACATCAAGCTTTTCTCCAGAACAGTTGCCAAGATGTATCTGGGCTGAATTCACCAATTTGTGTGTTGTGTTGTGTTGCCTTCTACCTTGGTGCATGTATGTGCAGTCCAGAACAGCAGCACTTTGAATATCATCATCTACCTGGGCCTCTCCCTGACTGCCCAGGACCACACTGCCAGCCTGCTCACACACACATCCCCTCTCCTTCCTTTCCCCAGAAAGCTGAGACCTGTGAAGTACCCTCTCATTGTAGCTCTAGCCACCACTTGCTTTATAAATCAAATGCAGCCTGCAAGGAACTGGATTTTTTAAGACCTTTTTTCCAACACAGATGCACAGAGGTGGATACAAGCTCAACACAAGCTCCTGGGCTGGTTATCACAGGTCACCAGCTGACAGGCTGCATAGTTTAATTTCTGTCTCCAAATACTGCTAGCTACTTGTTTTCTCATTTGCTGTCCATCACTGGGCTCCCAGGGGTGCTGACAGCACTTAAACATATTTCTGTATGAGTTCTAGTTATTCAGGAAAAAAATAAGCTCCTTCCCAGTACTGAGAGGCCCAGCGTTAAAGTGATGGGGGCTCTGCTTAACTCCTCTTCTACCAACCTTCCTCTACAGGACACATTTCTGCCTGTTCCACACGAGCTGCTCTTGCGTGCTCAAGCAGCGGAGCCGCAGGTACCGCCCGGCGGTCCCCGGCACGGCCGGGCTCCAGCTCTTTCCCTGCTCCAGCGACGTCCCCGCTGCAGCTCTGTCCCCGCTGCAGCTCTGTCCCCGCTGCAACCCTGTCCCCGCTGCAGCGCTGTTCCCGCTGCAGCCCCGTCCCCGCTGCAGCTCTGTCCCCGCTGCAGC
>VZRZ01006218.1:71531-124221 GCA_013398175.1 Climacteris rufus | reverse complement strand
CTCCAGCCCCGTCCCCGCTGCAGCCCCGTCCCCGCTCCAGCTCTGTCCCCGCTCCAGCTCTGTCCCCTTTCCAGCCCCGTCCCCGCTCCAGCTCTGTTCCCGCTCCAGCTCTGTCCCTGCTCCCGCCCCGTCCCCGCCGCAGCCCCGTCCCCGCCGTCGGTGCCCGGGCGGCCGCAGCGCAGCGCACGGAGACCCCTCGCGGCGAGCCCTGTGACTACACAGGGTGCCCGGCTGCCCCTCCCCGTGCAGCCCCACTGGTCCAAGAGCCCCTGGCCAAGCCCGAGCGCAATCAGTGCTGGACCAGCTCTTGTGAACAGTTCAAAAGGCCAAAGCTGTTACTCTGTGCAGTGCAGGGGGTGAGTGAGTGCACGTGTCATCTGCAGGAGTACCCAAAGCCCTGCAGCAGCCCAGCAAGCCGGGCAGAAGGCCAAGGGCAGGAAGGTGGTCAAGCCTGATGGCCAAAGCAGATGCTGTAGAGTCGGTATTCAAGAATCTGTCAGGGCTGTAGGAGCACAGAACACAGATGACCCTGCAACAATCTTCTTTTCTGTGCAGATTGGGTGCAAAAGTGGTTTTCCTTCCTAACGCTGAGAAAAAGCAATGATGCAGGACACTGCACCACAGCTGAGGAGTTCTCCTGTGGAGAACAGGCACACAGATCTTTGTTTCAACAGTATGCATCTGGCCAAAACCCCCTGGGGCCTGCAACTTCTTTCCCAAAAGGGATGAGGTGATTACCCACTATTTGGCCGGGGAGAGAGGCTACTTGCTGCCTACTGGCTGCATGTGCATGTCTGCAGCAGAGCAGAGTGTCCCCATGAAAATGAGATGCTGGCAGCCTAGACTTCTAATGCTGAGGCACTGTTGGAAGCTTGCTCTACTTGGGAGCTTTGGTTTCCTTGACTTGAAAACAAGGTAGTAATATATGACCTGCAAGTGTGTGATTATCATAGCAGAGATCTCAGAGGTCCCTGGAAGAGAAGTGCTGGAGAAATACAACCTATTAAAAATGCAGTTTTCTCCTTGCCAATTCTATTCTGCTTCAAGGAAAGGGGCTTTTGCAATGACAGCTGGGATGAGCTGGTTTTGACAAGTCAGAGTATGCAGGTTTTGATGGAAAATTTAAATGAAACATGACTAAAAGACTACATGGGTTACAGTGCTTTTGCCTTCCACGCCCAAGTGCTACATCCTCCCTTGAAATAATCAAGGCAGTGGTCACGGAAGTGTCAAGAATCCATAGTCGATTTCAGCAAGGTACCTGCAGGTCCAGAAAAGCACATTTGCTCAGACAAGTTCTTCAGTGTATTCTCCCACTGGGCTTCTTGCTGGACAGCCTGGAACTGAGCCAGTCGTGTCCTGGCTCACGATCTCCACTCTTGTAACTCGCTGTAGTTCTCAGGTAGTGAACTTAGTACAAAGCAGATTCTCACACCTACTAGCCACTTTCTAGAATTAATTTTTTTTCTGCAAAAACTTCTTCTGCTTTTATTTTAATTTTACACCTAGGGTGGGATTTTCCTCCAAGGGTGACTTGCACACACACCTCCATGGAAGATGCACAAAGCTGCCCAGGGCCAGCTGAAAGGCCACAGTTCCCTGTTCCATGTGTAGGTCTTTGTCACAGCCAAGAGCCTGGTTCCAATATGTCATTTAAAATAAAAAATTGTGCCAAATAATTCTGGGGCTTCAAATAAAGCCAAGGTCTTGGGTGTATCCAAACAGCAACAACTGTTTTTGAAGGGGACTAGGGTTTTGGTTTGAAAATCTCTTTCTTGGAACTTTTCTGACTTGACAGTCCAGGGACCAAAATGTGCACCTAAAGTCAAGACCCAGCAATGTGGATGGGACTCACTGCTGCCCTGGTGGCCTGAGGCAGAGCTGTGTGTGTAGATTTTCCCTGCAGTGCTTTGGGGAACGCTGCCCAGAATGGGGGCTGGGGTGGGCTCTGCCTCCCAGACCAGGGAAAAGGAGCTGGGAGAAGAGACTGAGTGCACCTCACCCATCCTGCTGTGCTGTAAAAGCTACGCCGGATGCTCCAGTTGGTCTCAGGGCTCTGCTGGCAAGTGCAGGCATGCACTGCAGCCTGCTCACGTGCGTGGGGGAAAGCGTTGGGAAGGTCTCCTGATTTTAGAGCATCACATCACATCTGGGGCCACAACCTGTTCCAGTGGAGTTAAGGCAGAGGAGAAAGGAGATTTTGCCAATGTGTTAACTTTTAATTAAGTCTTAATGCTTTAATTAAAGCAAGGAGGGCTTAATTAAGGACTTAGCTAAAATTTAATACTTTAATGGGACTAAAGACTTTAATTTATCACCGGGCTGAAAAAGAAAAAAAGCATGAGGGCTCACTCTGAGATGCACATACACACACCAGCCAATTATGAAAGAATCCTGGGGTGTCAGGTTCATCCATCAGACACTCTGTGCACAAGGGGGAATCTCTGGTTGTTCACATTTCCATGTTACCTGCCTAAAGCATAAGCATAACTTGAGATCATTGTATTAAAAGGTACATGGTATATTTGTCTCTTTCTAAGGACTTTTCTGAGTTGATGAAGCCCTTCCTCTGTGCTGTCCAATTCATGCTGCAGCATCAGCTCAGGGATGAGTCTGGAGGGGTCCTGGTGCACCTGCAAACGCCCAGGCTCTGAGCCCACAGCTGCTGCTTTGGGGCCATGCGTGATTGAAGATGCCCCATCGCTGGCACACAGCCCACAGCTCCAAGGAGAGGACAGTTCTGCCCAGCATGATTGCAGGGACAGGAACGCTGCAAGGCATTTGGCTGCCTTTTAAAGACCAAGTTTTCACGGAGGTCAGAGCTCAGCACCTCCCATCTTCCTCAGACGGGATGTTTGTCTGGTATTTCTTGTGCCTGGGAAACACGAACCCAAGCCACTGCATCTCTCAGCTTTTCACGTGTGATATACTTACACTGTGATCTGTACCTCACAAATAAGTGAGCTTTAAGGCACTTCTGACTACAGCTTCTGAAAGAGTCCCCACATACACTGGTCTTTCGGAGGAATAATTCCCAACCATGTAACTTTTCAAAGCTCATAATCCAGTGCATCAATTAATACAGTTACCTAGAGAGGAATCAGGACTAACGACTGCACAGAAAATCTACCCCTTTACATTTCTTTACACTGTGGTTTTGCGCTGTAGCATTTTCTGCAACTGATCTTGAAAATCTTCTGAAAGGTCTGTAGGTATCACTGTGATTTTACCAGCAGAGAAGTCGAGGTATGAATGGGCAGTAAATGACTAATCCAAGATCAGACAGTGACCTCACAGATATTTTGAAGGCACTTCCCCATCAGGCAGTGTGCAGCTGCACTCCTTTGAAAGGGACTGGAGCTTAAATAGAGCTTTAGGTTCAGAAAACTCAGCCCTTCTCCTGGGTGTAATGTGATACTATGTGGGGCTTGGCATTTTGGTCAGACTGTCATTTCTTCAAACAGAAATCTGCCCAGCCCCTGGAGAAAGGACACATATGTTTCCTATAACAAGACTGTACGTTATTTTTTATATGCATAGGAAGACTACAATATCTGAGAAGACTCATTACGTGCTAACCATTCCTATCTGCAATTCTCTGTGGAGTCACATAGGCCTAATACATTAACTACATCAGACACACAGAGGGCCAGAGCTTCATCTCTGTCCAAGGAGCACAGAGCGGCAGGACCGGCGGGTCAGGATGCAGAGACCCCTCTCTGTTTCTCTACCCGCCTTCACCAGGAGCAGAGCAGTCCCCCAGGAACCTCAGCAACACTTTGGGCAGTTATTCACTGCCAGAGGTAAGAGCAGCTGGGAGCAAGGGGACAGGGTGTGAGAGTGCAAGTAGCCCAGACACATTCCCTGGGCTGGTTTGCTCCAGGGACACCAACACACAGGAACTTTCAGGAGCTCTGGGTGACTTTGCTAGGCCCAGGATGTGCATATCCATGTGCAAAGCAGAGACAGTGTTTGAGGGGTGAAAATATCAAATGCTTCTCAAAACCACGTTAGCAAATTCTCCCATAAATCAAGATGTGCTGGGTTCCGCCTGCTTGCACTCCTCACCAGGATGTGAGGAGAACCACTCTCCTAGCACACCTTGCTCACTGAGTCTTGTGTGCTGTGGAGCCTGGGGCTGAGGGGCTGGGGACTTGCCCCATGCACTAGCAGTAATCATTCTACTTTGATTCTTGCTCATCTCTGGCCCATGAAATCAAGGCCAAACTTTGGAGTGTGTGTGGGGGGTGAGGAGATGGAAGCTGGGCCCAAACCGCCTTAACTGGTTCCACAGAGCCGCTGCTTTCCGCAGCGAGCAAGCCAGAACAATGTCATCTCAATACCCCGTGCTAATCTGGGGGAAACTGAGCGTGACCAACTTCACGCATGACAGCCTGGAAGCCAAGCATGGGAGGTCAGCACCAGCCTGGCTCAGAGCTCCCTCGCAGCCGCTTCGGAGAGATGAGGCACACGGACAGCCGTGCCCCGTCCCTCTCAGCAGCCACTGCCACAGAGCCTGAGCAGCGTGCCGAGACCCCGGTCCCCATGCTGACAGCCCGAGCTCCCAGGGTCTCAGCTACCCACCAACAAGAAAGGCTGGTGCGTGTTTCAGGCTGTCATTAACAAATGAGGCACAGCGCTTGATTAATTCCACAGGTTTCTTCCATTAGGAGCCACTACATCATTGCTACGCGAGAGCCTTCCTCCCCTCAGCGCTGACCTTCCTCCCACAGCTCGCCCATTTCCCTTGGCTGTGGAAGTTATTACAGACTGGTTATTTGAAAGACCTGGAAACCGGGGCAGCCGCTGCTTCCTTTCATCTCCAGCTCTGCTGCTCCTCACTCCTTGGCAGTTTGGAAGGATGGTGGAAGTAATTAATGGCTGGGGAGTGGAGGAGGAGGTGCTCCTAAGAGGGGAGTCAAAAATTCCTCTTGACAATGACCACATGTCTGAGGCTCAGCTACCAGTTCACCTGACAGCAATAAGGACCTAATAGTCATTAGTCACCACTGCAGACACGCTCCATGCACTTCTCCATGCTCTTTTTTTGCCATGATGAAGGCTGAAAATAAAACAGCATCAACCCCTCTGATGCTTTCAACAAACTTTTGTCACCTTGCAAGGAAAGACTGGAGAACTGATGGCTCAGAAGAGCTTTGTCAGCATCCCTGAGCAGAGGCCAAGCAGAGAAATATAGCAAATAAAAAAAAGATTAAAAACTTCAACTAAAATCCACCAGGAAATGAGGCAGCTGGGAAGGGACAGAGAATACCATAGGGAATTCAGGCTGATCAACATGGAAAGCTTGTGTGTGAACTGATTCCAGGTCACCTGTAGTTCCCAGTTTACTCTTCCTGTCTCTATTCCTCAGCAGTCTCTCCCATACCTTCCTGCCTTTAATTTCTCTCTGCACCTGATCCTGGGGTATCTAAAGGCTTACAGTCAAAGAACTTTGTTTCTGTGGTGCAAGAGACAGGCATAAAAATACAGTGATTACACCATAGCCCAAAACCAAGTGGGGAGCTTGGCTTGGCAGTGTTGTGTTTAGGGCAGCAGAGAGCCAGGGTCAGACCCCAGCCCCTGCCTCCCGGCCCCCTGCCTGCCCAGGCTGAGATGCTGAGGCCAGGAACCTGTGTGCTGCTCTCGCTGTTGCCTTTCCCACCCGCTGACACATGATAGTATCTGAGGTTTTGGCTCAGAGTCACCTGTAATTAGAACAAAACTGGCAACTTTCTGATGTTAAACTTCAGATAAAATTGGTTGTGAATGAAAAAATAAAAAAGAACGAGTGTTATAAAGTGGAAATGATATATCTGAGAGCTGATCAGGATCTAGAAGAGCGATGCAGGAATGCTAATGTTCCTCCGTGGAGGATTTGGATATTACGCTTTGGACTGAGTGCAAAACCAAAACATTTTGAAATGCAGGCAGGAAGGGAGTGCGGCTCTGGATCTTGGCAGCCATCTGCTTGCCAAACTGTCCCACAGCCACAAGCCATGGAGAAACCCTAGGGCTCTGAGCCTGTCCCAGACCTACTGACTGCAAGGCTGAGGTACAGACCTGGCACCTGAGCCCCTGAGCCGTGCCCGCCTCTCGGTTTGGCATTGTCACCCAGGTGGCTGGCACGGGACAAGTGGGCTCAGTGTCAGGGCTCTGCAGAGATCCCTGCCTGGGACCTTCCAGCCTCCCTTGTCATGGAGCTGTGTTACTGTATCGCTGGGTTTTGGACTCTCAAAGCCTTTGGGAGCAGAGGCTGCAGCTTTGCTTCTCTGAGAACTCTTCAGTTTTTCTACTTTATAACCCAGCATTCTGCATCACCTATCCCCCTGTACCCCTGCCAGACAAATTAATCCTGCCATTCCCATTTTTCAGTGGGAAAACAGGGGCACAACAAATCACAGTAGTCGGCCCAGGGCCAGACAGAAGATCTGACCTATCGAATCCAGGTCACGCAGTTCTTCAACCAGGGTCTTAATTGCAGGATCATCAATTCCTCCATCCACAGCTGTCTAAGACAAGACTTTTTTCCCACAAAAGTAGGTAAAAGACTCATTGGGCCCAGCTGCCTTTCATAAGTGTCTTTGCCAAGCTTTTCTGCCCCATTTAAGAGGGTTCAGGCCGGGCTTATAAAATATCAGATGGAGAACTCTGAGATAAAGCCCTTTCTTTTAGTAATGTTCAATACAGTACGTGATTTGGCCACAGAGGAAAGGCGTTGCTATTTGGAAGAGTTCTCTTTGCCTGACCTAGAGCTCAGTCACTATAAGTAATTGTTGTATCACTGAGAGACGAGCAGACCATTTCACTGGTGGAGCAGCCATGCTGTTTTTGAGGAAAACTGCACTCTCCAAGGAAAGCTGCAACAGGCTTGATTGGCACCCAGCTGCCATGCAGAAGTTAAACCAGATGAGCTGTGTCAGCCCAGTGGAAGGCAAATGCATGGTAGCTGCTCCAAAAGCCTCTCTGCCCCTAGATTTGTCACTGACTGCATTGTTATCTGCAAGGGGGCAGAATCTAATCAGAAACACATTTTTGAGTGAAGGACTGACCTCTGCAGAATCACCAGGAATTTCTGAGGCGGTACAGCTGTGCAAGTGCCTTCCCATCTCTGCGAGGCAACGTCATGCCCACTTTCAATTCAGTGCTCCAAGTTCTCACGTGGTGCTGAGCAGCATTTCTTCCCATCTTAAATCCATTCACTGTGTTTCAAATACAATTGTGGAGCACTGAGATGTTTCAGAAGATGGCAATGAGTCAGAGAGAATCAATTGAAAGAATCAAAGACTAATGAGAACCCTTCCTTACCCGAGCATTTCCATGTGGTATTTTTACACAGTGTTCAATACTGTGTTTGGCCACTCACCACTTGTCTTCCAGAACAGCACCTCCTCTAGATGTGAAGAATAAACACAAAAATGTATGCATAACCTTGTTCTAATGATTAATTATTCTCATTGGTGAAAAGCAAGGGGAAAGTGCCTAATATTATAATTATTTGACTTCACCTTTCAGCCAATTTCTTGTTCTGCCTTTCCGCTCTAGATTAAACAGCCTTTAGTTCTTGGTATTTTCCTTCTGAAAAGTTGATCATCTACTGTAGCCAAGCCACCCCTCAGACTTAATTTTGGAAAGTCAGATGAGCTGAGATGTTTAAATATTTCACACTGTTTAGCTTAAAAAATTGTTTGCGATGTTCCTTGTCTGCTGCTGTTCCCCCACCTCAATTTTTAAAAGTGAGGAGCTAACCCCAAATATGGGCTATAGAGCAAGTCCTAGCACCAGTGCCACCAGTGTAACCCAGTGCCAGAATCCCCTCCTTACTGTTCCATGCTGATCCGTTTCAGAGCCTGAGGGGAATCCTAAGGCCATCCCAGGACACAGTTCCCACTCCAAAACTATTCTTGTGGAGGTAAAAACTCTCTTTGAAGTCAGGTGTACAAGAGTTGTGGAGACTCTGGGCTTGGTCTCCAATGGGAGCAATAGAGGAAATTCTACAGAAGCTAATAACAGCCTCAAGATATAATTTATTTCCTGCAGAGCATTTCATTAATACCCCTGGAACAGCCACATTGTCATAAATGTGCAGCACCCACAGGTGCTCAGCATTGGGGACCTCTGAAAGGTCACTCCAGGGCTCAGTCTGGAGGGTGCTGAACAGCTTCACGTTCCTGGGCACTGCACACTCTCCGTGAAGCCTCCCTAAATGCAGCAACTTCAGGCTTTGAGATGGAAACACCAATGACAGGAGCTTACAATGGCAATTGCTGATAAAACTCCACAGAATAAGAGCTGTACTTCCTTTGCTCTCTTTCAGCTTTGTTTTCAGGACTACGTCAAGTAGTTCTGAAAAATATCAAGTCCAAAAATTCTTTATACTAAAACTATAAGGATAATAAAATAACGAGAAATGGAATAAAACCACGCAATTAATGCTTTGTTTCCTTGTTTTGTTCTAATCTACTTGATTTTTCCTTAAACCTATACACACACTGCACTTGAGGAGAAAATATGGATCAGTAATTCTAACAAACATGTCCATTTTTGAGTGATTTGATGTCAGTTTGGGATCAGGGAGCAAGTGAGCTGAACATAAATTTTTTCTTATTATTTTGCAAGTAAGGGCAGGACTCACAATTCTCTTTCATATATAAATCCTATAAGTGCCTGTGCACCTTGTACATGGGATTAAGACCTTTTCAAGGTGAGAAGTTGTAGCCACAATGATGGCTGGAAAGCTGAGTCTTCACCTGGCATTGGGACAACTTATTCACAAATTCCTGCTCTTGACAACTGGCACTCTGCTAAAATGCAAGTGGAATATTTTCAAAAGCACTCCCAAAAGTTAAATCTTCCATTTTAATCTTCGAAATAAGAAACAGCCCTTCCAAAACACTTGGCAGTGCCCCTCTGAAAATCACCAGTCATGTCTGTGCTTATTTTATAACATCTGGCAACTTTCTGTCATGCCCCACTGCTGGTAACAACCCTGGCGACTTTTTGGCAGCAATCACATTATTTGCTCATTTCTATCCCAAGGCTCAGCTGCTGGATTGAAGACCCTGAACAGCAGAGCACTTTGCTGCTCTTCGTGGTTACTGGGAAACACCTAAAAATGCAAAACAAACATATCCTGAAGGCTCAGATGCTAAAAGGAAGATTTTTAAACTCTCGATTTTTTGGCGTACATTTTGATCACTGAGGGTTTTGCAATTATGCAAATGGCTGAAGAACCCTCTGAAGCTGTGGCTGAGCTGGAGTACAGACGGATACCTGTAATAAAATCCCATGATGACTTAGGAGTGCCACTTCAGGCAAATACCCCTTTCCAAGATAAAGAGCAATACACTATTGCAATAAGCTGGGTTCTTCTCATTCTTTCGCCTTCCCCATGTTTGGCACGAGTCCAAACCCTTTCTGTTTTCCACCCACCCATCATACATATTCTCCTAAATATCCTGTCCTCTTGTCGTTTTGGCAAAAAATAAACTATGCACGAGAAAGAATTATGCCTGTGAGGCTCTCATAAAAAAATTCCTGTGAACGATAAATCAAAACAAAATAATAATTATCACCAGCCACAGGACCACATTTATGTTTCTCATATTTTCCTCTTACTTTTCATAGATTATCAAGTCTACACAAGAGCAAGAGCCAGATTTTCTTAAAGATACTGATACACTGGTAATCTCCAGCTCCAAAATTGAAACTCACCTTGTCTACAAGAGAATTCTCTATGCTATTTACAAAAATGTTTAAAAATTTCTCTAGAATTATAAATGGTACATTTTTGTCCTGGAAACAAGATGCCTTGTTTTTTCTTATGTCTACATCAATCTTCCCTGGTCCCTGTGCTACCTCCTGCTTGCATTTAATAAATAATGCATAGTTACAAAGTGATTTTTCTTCTGAAGACTCTCAAAGGCATTGACACGTACACATACTTTGTAGATGGGCAAACTGAGGCACGAGGGACTTGCCCAGATTCTCAGAATGGCTGGCTGGAGGCAGACGCCTGATCTCACCCGGCCAATGTGCGGCTTCACTGAGCAGCGCTGGCACAGAAATTCCGGGTCAGGGTCTGGGGCATTTCCCCTCGGGACCACTGAGCACAGGGAACATCTGCCCAAGCAGGAACAGCACCTGGCTCTGAGGTGTTTTCCAGCCATCCTGGGGCTGAGGAATGCAAGTGGGGCTGAGATGAGAGTTCACTCCTGCAGGGAGGGTTGGGCTGTATGAAAAGGGGAAGGGCCAGCAAGACCAGCTCTCCTCCCTGCTGGCCAAGTGCTGCCCAGTTTTTGGCTGCTGGGTTTCAGTGTGACATGGACCAACAGCACAGTGTGGAGAGCCTTAGAAGCAAACGTTCACTGAAGAAACGCTGAAGGAATCAGCATGGTTCAGTCTAGAAAAGAGAAGGAAAAGCAATACTCCACTGTTTTTCCCAACTTGGCAAAGTACTAAATGCTCCTGAAGTACTACAGTCTCCCAGTGCTAAAGTACCTGAAACAATGTGGAGCTGTGGCAATCAGCACCCAGAGCTAAGGTGTAACCTCACCTTTCCTCCCTCAGCAGCTTTGGAGCTTGAACAGAGCCAAATCCTCCAAAAAGCCCACGAGCAGATGGAATTAATATATGAAGCCCCACCAAAATAAACGTCTATGGGACTTATTTCTAACACCTCGCAGGAGCTCAGAGAACTATCCAGCCTTTTCGTCAGCACCTGTCAGCTTATTCCAGCTCCAACAGGCATCAGGAGTGGTGCCTCCATGTGCTCTTACAACAGCAATTAGGCTCATTAGAGAGCAATTAACACTATTACTTATCAGCAAAGTTCAGAAATTTTTTTAAAATTAGTTTGTAAATACATTCCCCCACAGGAACAAATACCATTTGCTGGATTTCAGCATTCCTGGAACTTAACTGCATCTTTTGTTGTGTAAAAACTAAGTAATAAAAATCCACATGTAATTCCTAACCAAATCCACTGAGAAGGGGCACTCAAATAATTTTTGTATGGCCTCTTACTGTCAGGATTAAGTAGGAAGTTAATGCAATGCTTTTATCTTAATACCTGACCTTTTGTGTCAATACATTAGCTATGCTAGTGTCAAACAAAATCCTGGCTGCAAAGTGATGTAATGTGCAAAAGGTGCAAGCCCAGCCACGGTGTGAGCAGCTACTGCAGTGCTGTGCAAGGATGAACCTCACTCCCCACACAAGTCAAAGTAATTAATGTGTAGCAATACAGGTAACAACAGATAATTCAAGGCATTGGAGATTTACAGAGAGAAACAGCATGGATCTAAGCTGTGGCTGGGATCCCCTGGTGAGTTTGCCCTGTGAAATGGAACATGGTACAGATGCTAGAGACCACAGAGACACAAACTGTAAGCTGAGGTTCAGAACACACCAGCATCTCTGATGCCATGATACATTGCTTGGGTGAGCTAAGCACTGCCTACAAGCTAGTAAAGCCTGAGATTTATCAGACTCATGCAACCAGATCCCATCTGAATCCAAGCTGGTTTACATGTAACCACTTTCGGTATCCCTGCAGTATGTTCTCCAACTCATCTGGTCTGGAGCTACCACAGTTTAGTCCCTCTGGCAGACATTAAAGTCTTACTTAGACTCAGTGTCCACTGAAGTGAAGCACTGAGGAGAAAACCAAGCTCTCTGAAAGCACTCATGGAGGATGGCTAATCATGCGCAGGGTGAATAATAAATAGATGTATTATATAAAAATGAATACTCTGCAAGTTGTGGAGAACAAGCAGTGGGACACTGAGTTGGAATCCAAATGTTATCACTGGAGAGAAACTGATACCACTGGGTAGTGCGGGGTGTTTCTGCAGGACAGAGTGGCTGGGGTGTGCTGGGTAAAATATGTTTGGAAGGTCAGACACCTTATGACCAGGCTGACATCTTATGTCACTTGGGCCAAAGAGCTCATCCTGTGAGTTCTCCATCCAGCCATCTGTGGCAGAGTGTTAGGGGGGAGACTGTGAAGCACTTGTACCTGGTAAGCCTGTAAGGTTTATTTTCGTAACCACAGTCTCCCAAATAAAAATGCCAAACAAGCACATCACAAGCCTGGCAACGTGAGCCACAATCTTGGAATGTGACTGCATGGTAGTGTCGAGGGCAAATTTCTAAACACTCCCCACCCTTCCCTGAGAAACGCAAAGACACAGGCTATTAAATAATCTCTTCATTTTAGTAATTTAGTTGTTGTTTGTACAATGCTTTGAACGTGCACGGTGCCACAGCACAGAAATGCTAAGTACTTGGTTATTTAGCTGCAAAGCCTGTGATAATCCCTCATTATGAAATAATAATTAATCATCATTATTTTATTCAAGAGTTCCTCACCCCTACCCCCACCCAAGCCCTACAGGCACTGACCAAAATCTCTCCTGTCTTGACAGGACAGGTTGGGTATATGGATGCAAAGTTCAGGTATGAACTTTCCCAAAGTTCAGGGCTGTGCCTACCTGAGCGTCTCACCCAGCCCGGCGGAGGGACAAGGCTTCCTAATCTCCAGCTGAGGATCAAAGCTGCAGATCCACCCAGCCCAACCATTCCCGTCATTCTTACCAGTCCAGAGAGGGAAATTGAGACACTCAGAGGGTAACTGAGGACTTGAGGAGATTGCATCTAAAGGAGCTCTGTCTTTTCATGAGGAACAGAGTACCTGACTCAGCCATCTCCGTGTTCTGTGTAAAGATGGGGCAGATGTTGTAGGCCGCCCTCCCTGGGGGCAAGGAATGTCCTGTTCCTAGTGACTGCCCAGAGCAAGGTGAAGGGCACTGTGAGGCTGCTTGGTTTCACAGCTATCTGTACTAAAGGCAATGTGGCACTTAGAATATTACAAACTAACACAAAAATATAGTCATGGCTGCTTCAGGCAGAAGAAAGAACAGAGTCTGGACATGTGAGAAGCCAGAGGCGACAAGCTACAGCAACACTGGGACCTTGAACTGGTCCCCAGCCACTTCCACCAGCTGTGAAGCCCCAGTGCATTTAGAGCTTGGGCAAGCATTCCTGCAATGGGGCTTCGTCATGCAGGTGTCTCCTCCCACTCGGGACCCTGAGCTCTCCCCAGCAGTAAGCAGGGCAGGCAGTGTCTGCTGTGAGTTCCAGACCTCTTCTCTCCTCATTCCACCTCTTAAAAGACCCACAATTCTCACCAGACATGAAGGTGTCATATTTCTTATGGGAGCTTCTCTCCTTTGTACAAGATGTTGTTCAGAGTAGATGTTCATGTACCAGCTGAGTGGAGATGTGCATTCCTACATGAGTTTGAAGATTTGTGTACAAGTGTCCTAAATTATCTTTAACTTGCACAACACAACCCCTACAGAATTACAGACATCCTTACAGCCAGCAGGTCTCCCACCAACCCTGGTCATCCTGGAAAACACCTCAGCCTTCTCCCAAAACCTTACCAAAGAGATGTCTGCAGCTGCTCCTATATACTTTAAAACTTTAATGAAACTAAAGTGGAAAACACTGTGAGATGGTTCCTATTCCATCATGCTGTCTGGGGAGAATCTAAAATTAATGTCCTAGATACCAAAAGCAAGCTTAGGGTGAGCAAAGTTACGTCTGACTGACAAACAAACATGAGCAAAGTTTCTTGTGCATCCTCCCAGATGAGTAGCACTCACCAAAGCTGCTTGCTAGTTTAGCAATTTGTCATCAAATTGAACAATAAGAGGAATGACTGAGTGGGGATGGCTGCTCTGAAGGGTCATTTAGACTGGTGGCAATAAAGTGCTATGAAAAAGGCATAGTAGGGTCCAAAACCTTGTTCTGATCTAGAGTGCAGAACCCTGGAGGTGGAACTCAACTGATTCAGGTGTCTCACCTGTGATAGCTACATGATAGCTCACTGTGCCATGCCTAGGGTTCAGGTATGCTTTAAGAATTGATTTTCTTAGTTAAGCTTTTCTTTTGTAACTATCCTTCCAGCTTTGCAATCAGGCAACTGAACGTCTTTTGATGCAAATTAAATATATTAAAATTTTAGGCTAACTCAGTGTTTAACGTGGAACCACTCCCCCTTCCTGGAGGCAGCAAACCTAAATAAATCAGAATTGCTGCCATGCCCCCTCTGCAGCTGAGCTAGGAATGGTGTGAGCACTGGTGTCAGGCAGTGCCAGGTAAAGGCAGACTCACACCCCTTAGCAGATGTCACACAACACTTTCTGTCACAGAGCAGACACAGCAGAGCAACAAACTGCTCTAACAATGTACCCCTTATCAGCACCTCTATTTCTGTGAAACATTGCAGGGAGTTCTTCATGATATTGTGAGAGAAAATACTAACAAAAATCTGTGCAGGATGCATTAAATAACTTGAAACCACTTCAAAGACAGAATATGAAAAGAATTTTTAAGAGGGAGGGATTTGGGGAGTTTTTGGAGTATTCTGGACAGATGTATTCTTGTGCTTTTAGCTCAACAAGCTTTTCACTATTCCTTTCCAATAGTGTGGAAAAAAATATAATACCAGCACTGGAAAAAAATCCGGAAAACACTGGCAGCAAGTTGGATTAGCTTTTCATTCTTGCAGGAGAAAGTACCCTGAAATCCAGGTTATTTAAGCTCCAAGTAGTTCAATTCTTATTAGAAATAAGATGTTCATTTCCAATTGTGTGTGGTATTCACAATTGGAACTGAGATGGCTTCTCCAACACTCACACTGTTAAAATATAGAAGAGAAGATCTTTCTCCAGAAGAGCAGGGGAGCTGTTACATGTCCATAGATATTGTTGGATATCTTGCCAGAGCTGAAGATCTTTGGTCTGCAGTTACAAAGCAGGTCTCTTCTGCCCCTGAAGTCTAAGTAGATTAGACCAGGGCCAAATCTTGTTCAGAGTTACACTGGATTTAATCCAGAGCAAATCCATGAACCTGTTCAGTATCCACTAGGTTTACAGCAGCATAAGGAACAATGTACTTCTAAACCCTCATATTTGGATTTTGACTTTCTCATAGGGAGACAATGCCTAAAACAGTGAGACAGCTTTCTTCCCAGGAAGCTGAGTAGTAAGTATTGGTAAGATACTTTCCAGGCTGGGACTTTTGCTCTTTCTCTTTACTCTTCAGCAGGTTTCCATTCAAATTCGGTTGTTTACCTCTTGGCCATGGCTATTTCTGCAAAGAATGACTTTCAGATGAGCTGACATCTCCAAAGTGCTTGGAGGGACAAGTCTGACCATGCTGTTCTGGACTGTGACACCTTAATCAGATACTGACCCAGAGGGAAGGTTTCTTGGCTGAAAAACGAGATAGAAATATATCCTTTTGCCTATGTCACAGCTTTTTGAGACAGTAAAAATGAAGAAATGGGGTATAGAGGGACACTGAGGAAGAATGGCTTCACCACACAGCTCTTCTCCAGTCAAGACTGGCAGTGGATTCACTAAGGAAAAGCAAAGTTTCCAAAGCACACAGCCCTGTTTTCAATCTACAATGGCAGCAAAACTGGCTCCAGGTTTGACAACCCAAAACACAACAGACAAGATGGCACAAACCAACTGCAGGAGCTGAACCAACGTCCCACTGGGGCCTGACTGTGATCTCACTTACATGGGTACAAAACCCACATGGCAATGGAATCACGTAATTTTAAGGAAGAAATAGAGCACGATATTTATTTTTTGAGAGATTACATTTCCCTCTTTGTTACAACATTTTATTTTAAAAGATTATGGTCATGTTATGCCAAGATCAGCTATGAACTTTGGTGTTTTGTATGGCATAAAGAAATACTAATCCCAGCATTTTGCCCTCGTACACCCATTGAGTGAACAGCCGTTTTCCAAAGCTCTCTGGTGATTACACCATGTCATTGGCATCTCCCCTTTTAAAAAACACTTGAGAAAATAAAATTAAAATTATGCTGTAAGCTTCTTCCCATCAGAAACCTCAGGGATCTTAAGCTGCAGAAAGAAAAAAAGCCTTCCCTAGTGCCTGACAGCAAGTTGCATTCTTTGCCGAATGGGAGGTCAAGAGGTGACCTTGCCCCTGCCCGACTTCCTGATGCTCCCCGGCTGCCAGCGCTGGGAGCCCTGGGCTGCTCGGGCTTCCTCGCAGTGCAGGCCGGCACCAAAATGGCCTGACAAGGCTGGAGGGAAAAGGAAGCTGCTTCTATTCCCACAGCCTGTTGTTTGTTTTGAATGGTAAATGGCAACTCCATCACTGCATCCCCCAGGTCCCAGGGAGGGCCGCGGGCTGCGCAGGGACCGTGGGCTGGCGAGCGGCACAGGTGCCACCACGGCTGGGACTCTGCAGGGGCTCGGCCAACGCTGCAACGGGCAGTGGGTGCCTGGGAGGGAGGGATGAGACTTCGGTCTCAAGAATTAACTCAAGGCTGTTTCGCTTTGTTGTTTTTAAGTTCTTCTCCTTTGCTTCCTAGCCTCTTAAAAAAGAGATGACACGTAGTATCATGTACATCAGGGCTGACTTTTGGCTTATTAAATAAGTAAGT
The DNA here is from genome assembly GCA_013398175.1 of Climacteris rufus. Taxonomy (NCBI): domain Eukaryota; kingdom Metazoa; phylum Chordata; class Aves; order Passeriformes; family Climacteridae; genus Climacteris; species Climacteris rufus. The sequence goes on along the minus strand of VZRZ01006218.1, from coordinate 107,726 downwards.
GAAAGTTACTGCAGATCCTTGGATAAAAGGTGTAAAGCACCATCCCTAAAAAAAGAAAAGAACCCCTAGTAAATCATGAAAGACTATCAATGGATCCACATGAAAAGCTGGAAAACTGGAGGGCTCATCAAAGCAGGTCTCTCTGTAAAATTAATCTGAATGGGAAAATTACTGAAAAAACCTGCAAAAAAGGTCCAATTTATTGCCCAGTTCAATAAGACATCCTTACTCAGTAAAGCAGCCTAAATTCTTGTATAAAAAAGTTAAGCATGTACTTCAATGATCTTGTGACTCACAAATTATACTTCACTCAGAGAAAAAAGGTATTTTCAACTACATTTCACTGCAGGACTGGAGACAAGGAGCACCTTCGCTCACAGGATTGTTGCTGTCTCGAGTTTTCTTCTGGGCCTGAACTTAGAACTACTGCCAGATGGGATACTGCAAGGCCTTCTGGAAGAAGGAACAGTACCAGAGCACATCCTCTGCAGGAGGCACAAATCCAAGCTCTTTTTTCTAGTTGCAAACGTGCCACAGAGTGGAGGCAGCAGCTGATCAATGCTCTGTCAGTGTTTGTGTTACAGTGACCCTCATGGACATCCCAGGCCTTTGGCAAGGGAGTTGTAGCAACACAGGAAGAGTCAAACTCCATCACAAATTTTTTTCTCTGAGCAACCAGGAGCACAGACAGTTCCTTTTGCTTCTGAGGAAATGTCTGTGAGGGCACATAAGGGAGATATGCAGGAAGCTCAACACCAGATCCAACTTGTCTTTCTCATGTTAATCACTTGTCTGTCATAACACAACAGGTAAATCTCATTGTACAAGCAGGCACTTGGAACACAAAGGCAGCCACCCGTATGTGAGGCTTAAAATGACTGGCAAGTGCAGAAAATTGTCCTACCTGAGACAATCATGTGCCATTCTATGAGTTAGTTTGGGGTTTCCCTTTTAAGAACCTGGCCTTCAGAAGCATTGCAGACATGCAGCATTTCTTTAGAAAAAAACCCCATATTTTGCTAAATAAATTTGTGCTGGCCATATTGTCAATTCTTTTAGATTGAAATGCTTTAATAGTCTTTGGCTTTACAGGGCTAGTATTTTTGCATAGGGCTTTAGTAACACTGCTGTCACACCTGACATAGTTCTTGTGAGAACAGTCCGCTCCTCCCAGGTAACTTCTGAAAATGAAACTCAAGAGGAGTTTGGCACCAGCACATTGAGTGGTATGGAGGGGCTGCAGCCTGCTCAGTTTTTCCAAATCATCACTTGCTTCCATAAAAAAAGGAGGAAATTGTGAATATCATAACACTCCTATCTTTTTGTAAGGCTGGCTGCCTCTGCTCCTCTCTGCAAAGCTTTATTTGCCCCACATCTGCTGTGCCAGACAGTAACAACACATGCACAGTTGCACTGGCAAGAGAAGTCTGTTTTATGGCTGCATCCACAGTGGCACTGATTGGTATCTGATAGGTTATACCCATGTTCCACAGCAAAAGTTATACACTCACTCATGGCTGTGTGCTTGATGCTGCTCTATATAGCTATTGTGCCCTGAGGATTTAAATTGTCAAGCAAAGAGCCTGCTCTCTATTTTCTTTGCTCTTGTTCTGTGTCTGCTTTACATACTGATGGAGGATTACACTGGTCTTACCTGCTTGTCAGGCAGCTATTCCACTAAGTACTAACTGTATTGTTCTAAATCTCTCACATTTCTTGACTAAAATTCAATGTACTTTTTTTGTCACAAGAACCACATCTGATTGTCCTGGGCTCATTCTATTTTTCTGGTTTTCCTTGTCTTTTCAAAACGAAAAGCTTGCAGAAAAGCTTTAACTGAGCTAATGGAAGGGGGGATTGTTGTTTTTAAGGCAGATGTGTGTCTAAGAGCATTTTGGCACTGCAGAAGGAAAAAAAAATATAGTCAAAGCAAAGGCTTCAAAGAAAGTCAGTCTCTGCTGTCTTTATTCTGCATGCTATACAACAGTTGGTGTTTTGCAATGGCATGGAGCACAATGACCACATAGAATCTTTTCTTTCTCTGTACACCTATTATACACACACCTCACACCTGACAGCTCTTTACGTCCCCTTTACCTAAGTCACAGGATAGGCCTTGGATGCCCCAGCCTTGGTAAATGTGGCTGGGAAGAGACACGAAGAGGACCTGAGACTTCTGGATCATGTGCCATACAAAAGGAATAGTTTGTTGATGGGGAATGATGGCAAGGAGAGAGGAAATCCGGAGGCAGGTTCTCAGCCAGGCTGAAGCAGCAGTAGGTGGGCTGGGAAGCTGCAGGGGGATGTGGAGAGGAGCGGTGCCTGGGCAGGGCCCAGCGGCGCTGAGGGGCCGGAGAGCGACACTCACCCAGCCTGCTCCTGTCTCTTGCAGCTGCCACTGCTGGCTTAAGGTTTTTGTGCTAAAGAACTGAGCTCAGCAGGAAGGGGAAAGGGTAGTGTGGAGGCAACTGCCAGGGCAAAGGGGAGATGAATATTTCATTTGTTACGGGGCCTGAAATAGCTCTTAGCAGCCCTGAGTGCGAGAGTCATGTTGCGAGGTGGGGGGAGAGGTGGGTGCCAATTTGTCAACAAAGCTGCTTCAGAGTTACACTGAAGATTTATGAGTGTCTGGATGGTCCTTCCAGCAACCAAATACTGCTCAGGGTAGGTGAGCCTCACGCTCTGGAAGAGTAACAGAGCTCAGATGTGTTCCCTCAGTCTGGCCTGGCCGGAGAGCAGTTATCTGCACACTTCCAAGGCAGCAGCTAAGGCCCTGGAGCTCCAAAGTGCCCTGGGGAGTCAGCTCTCCCTCGATGTTTAGTTGCACTTGACCATTAAGTGTCTTTTAAAATGTCATCCACAGGGTTAAGGGCAGACCACAGTCTGACAAAAGACCCAGGGCAGAGCCAAGACAAGACTCTGACCTATGGACTTTACACACACAACACACTGGGCTCACACAGAGACACAGCTGTGAGAGGCTACTGTCCACACTTTGATTCACACCGGGGTTATAATATAAAATGTCACGTTTGATTAATCTGTTTTGATGTGTGTCCTAATGGAAGGAACAAGGCACCAATCTGTAGGATAGAAGTCCCAGATTTTGGGCCTGAACCCTTGTTATTGCCAAATCAGAAAGACAAAAATGAAACAAATAAGTCAGCTCAGTGTTATTTGACCTCCTTATAAATCCTGACAGCTACCAGTGTCCCAGTCCAGCCATCACAGGCACTCACTTGCTCCCCTGTTCCACCCAGTGTACCCAGCTCCTCACTGCCCCAGGTAGAGCCCAGCCCTGACAGTCTACCTGGAGCCTTGCACAGCAGCACAAAAGTCTGGTTGTGCTCCTGCACAGGCTGGAACTGGCTCAGATTATCTGAACAGCTCTCAAGTCTGTGTGCATGAGATGTGTTATCACCCAGGGAAACACTGTGTATGTTCACTTCAACTCTGCTGTGCTACAGATGTAGTTCATTGAGTGCATTTAATAAGCTTAGCTAAAACCAGATTTAAGACATTTTAAACTGATTAAGCTGGGCCATGTGACATGGCTATGTCTTCAGGTGGAGATGAAACCTTAAATTATTATTTTCTCTCTTAACTCCAACAAGGAATTAAAACTTCCAGGTCCTGCTCCTGCTGCTAAAGCAATTATTACTGAAATAAATCTGGAATAAACTTGGAAATGCTTTGAAAACAGCAACTTATTTTTCAAGAGAAATACTCCTACTGGAGTTCAAATTCAAGGTGGCATTCAGACTTGAGGCTGAATTTCCCAGTCACAGCTTGAGCTATCTGGGATTAGTAGAGCTGAAGTCAATAGGAGGAAAGGCAAGAAACACTGCTTGGGTGCAGGGCATCCTTCCACCTCACGAAAAGGGACACAGGCAGGGCCTCTTTCAGTCAAGAATTAGAAGTTGACACAAATAGTTTTATGACATGATTCTATAAGAGATTTTAAATCTCCTGCTTCCTCCTGTAACACAACAGATTTCTGAAACACTGAAACTCTTCTTCTTAGGTCTGTCTGGGCAACAGACAATGGACTGTGTTCTTGGACACGTCTCAGCACAGAGTGAAGGTGAAGGGTGTTCCTGAGGATGCCTTGTTCTAATCCACACCTCAGGGAAGATTTTCCCCTTCTCCACACCTCAGGGAAGATTTTCCCCTTCTCCACACTGGACACTAACCTGAGAGAGTGTAACTATACCCTGAAAGCACCCTTCTCTTCCACACCAATCAGTGCTGAACCCTGGGGTCCAAGCACACTCATCCAGCAAACTAGGACGATGCAAACAGCATCCCACCCCAGCAGCAACACCAAAATCATTATCTTTTAAGGAACAGCCAGCCCTCAGGCTGCAAAGAGGAGGGGGTGAGGGACCCACAACCCTGCACAGCTCCCACTGCAAATTTACTGGCCTCCTGTCTCGTTTTTACAGAGCGAGGTTGGGGGAGAGAAATACCACACATAAATTCGCACCATCAGTCATACAAGGGGGAGAAAAAAAAATCCACAGTCGTCTCCAAGATTTACGAGCCCCCCTGAGCTACAGCACAGAAAAAACAAAGACACACACACATACACACAGGGAGCGAAGGGAAACGTGATCCCACTTGCAGCTTTATTCCTTTATCATGTTCCCTGACAGCAACCTGGGCCTGGGCTGCACAAAGAGGAAGCACACAGAAGGTGTGGCTGTTAACAGCAGAGCAACAGCCCCAGATTAGTAATGTCCATGTTATATTAGCTTGGCACTTTTCCTTCTGGATGATCTTGAAGCACCACAGAAATTCTCCAGTGCCCCTCTGACCTCAGTTAAACTGGAATAAACTGAGTCCTGCCATGCCAGTCAATGGAGCTCCTGCAAACTCATCTGGCATAAGCTGGGACTGAAGTGTGTCCCATCATTGCCTACACCTTCCCTGTTCCCTGGGATGTGCCCATTTGGACATATTATCTGCACTTCTTACTTCACTTGCAGTTCTTCCATATTTTTTAGAAAAGCTATGCTTTAACAAGAAGAGATTTGTAGAGCCAGATCCTCAAACATGTCTTTCTATTTTGGATAACACAGTACATGTAGAATTTAGATCCCTTTAAACTTTCTCAGTTTGAGCATTGAAAAATGAATGCACTAAACAACATCATTTTTTACAAAAAACCCCCCTTGATTGTGGAATCTCCTCTCTCTTTCACAGAGACAGTAAATGGTACATCGGTAAATGATACACTTAAAACAATCTAAATCAAGTGAACATGACAAGAGCTTATCATCAATGATCAATCACACTGCTTGTTGCTACATTCCACCCAGCTCCTTACAATATTATATCATCCACATAGGCTGCACAGTGACAGGAACATTCCCCTCTTACCTGTGTGTACAGCACCTAACACACACCTCCAGACCCAGTCCTGGGGCCTGACCACTGAGGAATGCTGTCTCTGCTCAGCTGCTGGTAGGAGTTAAGAGAAGGAACCTCTTTGTGCAAATTAATAAATCCAATTAACATTTTCACGGCCAGGTCATTGTCCCACAAGTCTCCAAATCCTTAGTGAATGCCATGTCCCTGAAGTTAGGGATACTTCAGCAAAAGACAGAGGAAAGAGGAGTGGCCCAACACTCTACAAGGTCTGTAGCAGAACTCTGAAACCACAGAACCTGGATCTCCCAAGAATCAGCTGAGGGCTCTGATTGATGTCCACTTACAATGCTGATTTACTAAATAATAATATAAATATAACCTGAAGTGTTCCCACCCTTTTGCACTCCTCTCATTCTGCTTTCTAATAAGGTACAAAATCATAGATTTTGAACTTCTAAACATAGTAAAGCTCAAAATAAACTTACAATCAGATCTCAGTAGCCTATTTTAAAATCTTCCTCCTGTAAGTTTACCTTGAACAATCTCCAGCTGAGGGGGGGGGTTAGGTACAGTTCACCTAAACATATAAGCAGAGGTATGGTGCAAAGAAGCAGTCCAAAAGCACTATTCTGTTTTCTCAGCACTCATCCTGACTCCAGCACAGAACCAGTGACTGGTTTACATCTATTTTCCAGTTAGTTAACATAAGCAGTTTAATCTGCAACCTGCCCTACCACATAGACTTAAAAGCCAGTGATTCCTTCCATTTTCAGTTGCATCATATGACCAAGGCAAAAAAACCCCGTATGAACAGCTCTTCCCTTCTCAGACCACTGAGTGTTTGAGGGATTATTTGGGAATGTTCCAGTTCAGATGCTTTTTCTGAAGTAACTCTGTGATTTTTACTTTAGCAGTTCTGCTACAGCCTAAGTCAGAGTGTCTGCAGACACTGATGCTCAGTCCTTGAGAACACCTGTTGAAGGGGAATGGCAGGTGCAGGTGAGAGAAGCACCTGGGCCAGCAGACCTGGGGCCCATGTCCCAGCTATGCCACCAGCTGACAGCCACTCAGGGCCAAGTTTTTTAAAAATAACATGACTTGGGAGCATGAGCTGTCTTTGTAAAAGTCACTGATGAACTTTGAACTCTAAGACCCAATGACTTTCCTGAAAGCCTTGTCTCCTAAAAGCCCTAGTAGGACAGATGGGTGCAGACTGGCACCAGGAACGTGAAGTCACAAACAACCTGATTGTATTTGGAAGCAGAGGTTTCAGCAGAACTGGAATTGGTCCTTAATGACCAATGCTAAAGCCCAGAAATGAAAACGATCCTTTACTATACTGTCAAATACATGTTAAATTTATGTTCAATATTTATGATAAAAAGGTGTATGAGGTGTTTGGGATTCACTGCAACACATCTGAGACTGAGGGGCTGAGGGCTGTGTTTAGACAGGGTCAGAGATGTGCAGCTCAGCTTCCTTTGAGAAGTGGATCTGAGTATGAGCATGTGGGAGCTGTGCACCAGCCCATGGGATGGTTTTGCTTGGTGTGTAACAGATACTGCCTCAAACAGGAATTCTTCAAGGGCACAAAGCAGGCTGGAGGAGGACTGACACAGTGCCCCAATGGCTGTGGGATGATGTATTTGTGCCTTACCATCACACCTGTTAAGAGCTCAAATGCACTTTGGAAAAAAAGTCCAACCTTCACTCCAAGTAGATCTCATGCAATCCAAATCCTCCACTTTCCTACCTCCCAGAGCTTTTGTGCTGCACTTTCAGTGCAATTACATGCTAAATATCTGTCTGTCAATATGCTGGATCCCCTCAATTTGTATGACACGCTTTAACGCAGGCCTAGCCAAGCCTAATGGAATGACAGCTATGCCCTCCAACCATAGACCGAGCGATGCTGGGAGAGCCTGCCCGGCTCTGTGAGGAGCAGGGGAGGGGGAGGACAGAGCAAAACCAAATGCCACAACTCAGCTGCCACACTGGGACCCCTGGCTAAAAGAGAAGAGAGGGCCACCTTTTCGTTGTTTGCTCTGGATGAAAAACCAGCAGGGAATGCCATGTTCTGTGTGTTCCCTTGTCCAGAGGGACACAGCCTCTGTCATGGGTGGTTTGCCAGCAGGGGTACACATGGGTAGCTTGTGCTGAACTTTACTGGGCAATGCTGGTTCACAGCAGCTGAGGGTTATATCCCTCCGTCTTTGCACTGATCCCATATCATGGGTGTTTTAGTCATGCACACCAGGAAAGAGTCACACTGGAAAAAAAAAATTCTTTTTGAAAGAAATCCTTAAACTCCCAGACTAATCTTCCATAATATCGATGAATCTCTCCAAGCTTGTTTTTGTCTTCATGTCCAAAACAGCTGGGAAGGTCCTTAGAAATGACCAAATCCATCATCCTCTGGTAGGAAACAAGAAAAAAGGGCCAGGGAAAACTGCTTAACAACCAGAGAGAATTCTATTTGTTCAAAACCTGGTACAAGGGGAGGGGGGAGATAAAATGTATCCCAACTGCACGTTGTCAGGAGGGGAACGAAAACCGACTGAAGGGACACGGCACTAAAAATAATGATTTTTCAGCCAGCAGCCAGACAGGCGTCTAATCCCATCTGAATAGAGACATCACTGGAACAGCACCCGTCAGGGTGACTGCTGATGCTGATTCCAGCTGGACAGGTCTCATACAGCCCAATAAACATACCTCAATCCTGTGTTTCTCTTAAACCTTTTCTTTTTTGCTTTTTAACTGCTTTCTTCCCTCAACCCTTATTGTCTCTATAGTAACCTAAGAGGGTTTTTCAAAAGCTGTAATGACAAAAGTTAAATGAAATCCCTGTATTATTAACCCTGGCATTTCAAGGGACTGTACTGGCATTTGGTTGAAAAGGTGTTTTGTAGCTGGACTGTGGGACTGTTCTTTTATGTATGTGGAGGTTGACAACTCCATAGTGTAACTTTTTTTTTTTTGACAGATAAAAACTGTTGACAATTTCCTTTTTAATATCAGAAGTGTTTAATAAACACCTCTCTATAATAAATACCAATTCCTTTGTCTAGAATAACAGCTCTGGACAGAGATTGAGCTATTCTGAATTTCCCACTCAGTAGGGAAAGTTTGTGTGTTGTAAAGCAGTGCAATAATTTTCTAACTTATATTTATGGAAGAGAAAACAATAAATCAAACGAATACAAGCCAATTCTTGCCTCTGGTAGGAGCTGTCAACTTGAGCTCCCAGCCTTTCTCCTAGTTCTCCTCTTTCTTGCTGGAGCCACTGAGCTCCCTGAACAGAAGGCTGTAGAATGGCTGCATCCTGGATAAATCATGGATACAATAGGAGAGGTGTGGGATTCCTGCCCTGCAATGGTTCTGCAAGCAAGACAAACACTGTGAGTTGGTGCTAGAGGAAGACAGCTCTAGCTGAGGGCTGCAACAAGCAATGTGCAGCTGGACTTGCACTGGACATATTCCTCCATGGTGCCAGGCCTGGCAACAGGAGCTCCTCATTTCAAGACTCTTTTCATCCTTGGCCTCATGTCCTGTCAAGTAGCTGATGTGATTTATTGCACATTTTAGCAATGACTGCAACACAAGTGTGCAAATCAGCATCCCAAACAAAGTACGGCAGGGCTCAGTCCTCCTGCTCTCATCATTATTTTCACAGCCTTGAAACAGATTGGTCCTGCTAGCTAATCACCACAGGGCATCAAGGATGCTTTGCTTTTTGATTTAGTGGTCTTTTTCTTGACTTTTCTTAGTGTTTAACTATGTCTACAAAGAAGTATAAACAAAACCCCTCTACTCTGCTTTATGATGACAAGAACCACAGAAGACTATCCCGAGGAAACAGCAGCACCTGAGAACTACCATTGCTGCACCTTTAGAGTCTTCTTTGTTCACCCTCTAGAGCTGATTGCCAGATCCTGTTTGTAATTCATTATTCCTCCCCTGTGTGGCCCTTTTTTGCCATGTAAATTCTGAAACTACAAACCACCTGAGAGAAAGAACAAAGCTCATGAGCAAGGGTTTAATTCTCATGTTCAATGCATTTTGACACTTGAACAATCTTTCACGTAGTCTCAAAGGGTAGAAAATTAAGACAATCCAGTCTAAAATGCCCCAAAATTAAAGCACTCAAAAAATCAAACTTGAACATGGTTCAAAATTGCCCACTAGACTGTTTTTTATAGAGAGCTGAAATGAAATTCTATTTCCAGGTTTTCCCTGGAGCATTCCAAATCTGAACTTGCGGCACCATTATTGCATTTTAAGCACATTTACTGAAATATAGAAAACACCTTTGCTCCTTATGAGTTCAAACACACTCTAGACTAAATGACTCAGAATGAATACCTGAAGTAATGTCAACAGAGCCAGATGTTTAGCATTTGTAAAAGTTAGTACAAAACAGCTCGGTCTGTACTTTCCAAATGCTCAGAAGCAAAATATCCCAAAATATTTCCAAACATGTCAAAATCAGAAGTCCTTCATATGGTCTTTGTGGAGAGATTTTTATTTTAAAGTCAGCCTTATGGTTTTTTTCCTAGGCCTGAATAATGATGCAAATCTGACGAGAATTAAGGCAGTAAAGGAGCCTACAAAATCCTTTGGCTACACAGCAACAGAGAGGGGGTCTCCAGAGAAGGAAATTTCATCTGTCTGCCTCGCTGACAGGAGAAGGCTCAGTGTGATAAAAGAGATCCTGTCACTTGCTCTGAGAAACCCCAGCAAAACCCTGCTCTTATACATCTCCTCTGACACCTGCTCCAGCTGATCCTTTGCAATTTGACAGGGCTGGAGGGCTGATGGCTAAAGAGGAGGTGGGCCAGGTCCTGAGAACAAGCATAACATTTCATGTGTCTGATCTGGCTCTTTGCTGTGGCAAAGGCTGAAAATGAAAAAAAATTAAATATTTGGGCACCCATTCTGTCATGTTGCCAAGGCAGAATGTGCCTCTGATAGATTTTCTAGCATGGTTTTTGCTTTCCCCATTACCAGTCTCATGTACCTTGTTTTATGGAACATGTCCTGATATGCAGGCTTAAATTTCCTCCTTGAGAGCTGCCCTCATGTATCCTTCTGTGTTGTGCTATGCAACCTGTTGTCCTCTGATGTTTATCTCCTACTTGAAGTTCATTTCTCACTACAGTATTGCTAGACACTTTTTTCTTTTGCCTTTTTACCATTTTATCGTGCAAATCAATCCTTTCATCTCCCTGCTCCTTATTCTCCTTGAACTTGTATCTGTGCAGGACAGCACTGCATTGTTTATCTCTCACTAGTCCTCTGGGGACTTCACTGAAATCCTCACATTGAGAACATGAAAACATTGACTGTCACTGGCTCTAGTGCACAGCCAAAAAGCCTTGGAGGGTGCAGGAGATCTGGGGCAACGTTCCAGATGTGTAACACATCTTTCTCAATTTACATGAAACATTCACTTGCAAATGTTGACACCCCACAAACTCCTGATAATCTACATGCCACACATTACAGAACACATACACTTGCCATAGCATGACATCAGCTAATGTAGCTATTACTAAGTCTTAGAAGAAGGACTTTCTCTTACAAGGCCAGCTTGTGGCTGTGTCTCCAGAGCTTTTCTGTGAATATTATTGTTTGAGGCTATGATTTATCTCTGTTATTGACTGGGAGGAGAAATTGTAACAGTCTGAACCTCACAGAATTTCTCAATTCCACATACTGGCACTGCTTTTCTTTCTGGAGTGAAGGAACGTTTAGTCTATTTAGCCTTTGTAATTAATGAAAAAATAAATAAACAGGCATTGACTGTGTTGTTCTTTCCTCCCCTTATAAATATATCATCCTGATATGTGTTACCTGCTGCAAAACCCAGCCAATTTGCTCTTTCTTTTACAGATAAGATGAAGCATTTTTTGCAGTGATAAATGAGTCAAACCACATTACCTGCAGGCACCAACCTGCTGGCCATCTCCAGCCCCCTTCCCCAGCTGCTGTGCTTTGCCTTTCTGTGAACTGCTCCCAGGGGGGTAGGCTGACTGCACTAGTACCACTCATGGAAAGCATAAGCCTTGCACAGCACTGGCTCCTTTGTGCCTCTCTTCCTGAAGGCACAGACTCTGTGTTTGGCCTCTAAACTGATGCATGGGCACAGCTTTATTCCCCAGCAGTGAAATTTCCCCATGTTATAATTAAATTCCCATAAAGTGGTGCTATCACGGCAACAAAATATGCTGCTGTCCTTTCATTCCCTTTCAGCCCATCTGCGTTTACAGTCCATCCTGGAACCACTGAACTTTAGTTTCCTCTGCTAAAAGATCAGGAAGGATTACAACCAGCAACAAACTAGTTTAAAAACCCGCTCTGATGGCATTTCTTAAACCGTGCCAGATGGAAGACTTTCAAATAAGAGAAAAACTTGGAAAAGTCCCATCTCTTCTGGCTGAACTCTGAGCAACTAAGTTCCATCTCACTGACACGAAAGGCAGTAAGAGGCAGTTCATAAATTGCACTCTGCTGCTGCCATCATGAGTTACCAACTTGTAATTTTGTAGAGATTACACCAAAGCCATGGGCAACATCAACCTGTCCTGAGCTCTCAAAAGCTCCAAAGCTTCATATTTGTCTGAGCTTTTTGCTCTTCCTCACCTTGACGCAGGGTTTGTCGTTTGCTTCAGACCATGCTAACAACAGACAGAACATTTTTTTGCATGTCCTGAGCATTGAATTAAGACAGGACAGTCTCATTCCTAGTGGCACACTGAGGTATAGTGCATGTCCCCTCTTAAGGAAGCACAGCCCAGAGCAACACCAGCCACACTCTGAAATCCAGAGCTCCTCTGTGCACAGAGCAGTGTGAGATTTATGAGCTCACACATCATGAGACACATCAATTCGCATGACTGCAAAATGGATTTTCACCTATTTTGCAAAGTGAATCAAAAAAAGCAGAATTTTTTAACACTTTAGGTGTTTGACCCAATCCCAAATTTTTTTTTTTTTTTAGTAGTTGGTGACTTGCCAAATGAGCAAACATGTTTGCTCCACAAACAGAGAAGTTCACTGGAATTCAGAGGGAGCTTGGAGAAACTGCAAAACCCAAAGGTGTACAAGGCACAGCCCACCCATCCTCCCTCTTTAGGTGGCATAGAGCACTCCTATATTGAATTTTCTTCATGAAGGAAAGGAGAGAAGGGAGAGAGCTGGTGTCAGGTGAGGATTTCAGGGTTTGGCTCATCAAATTCCAGCAAAATGACCACCCTCGTAACCCAAAACAGCTGCTGTGTTTATAGTAAACATAAATGATAACTGGGTGGCCTTTGAAGCCACCGTGTCCAGTCCTGGTAATTATGGACAAGTGGATACAGCAGTGATGATCCAGAGCATTTGTTTAATGTTCAGACATAATTAAGGCCATTATCAAATTTCTGCCCCTTCAGCAAAAAGGGGGAGTGGGGTCAATCATCTGATACCATAGGCAGAAAAGCAAGGGAGGGGTTTCTTCCCAGAGTAACTCACACTGGATAAAATTCCTGAGTACCACCTGGTGCAGTGGATGCCTTCACTCTGACGGAGGCAGGTGATGATAGAAGGCCCCTTGGGCACACCAGCCAAATGGATTCAACACCAGGGCCTCCCACAGAGTTGTCCCAGCCCTTGTCCCTTGGGTCCTGGAGACAGGGTAGTTCAAACACCAAATCCATGTCTTGGAATGTCACTTCTTGAGTGAGGGGAGGGGGCAGTGGTGGCATTACTAATTGCAAGGAGGTATTGCTTGTGTGCACTAGGAAGCCTTACCCCCCACACTGCCACCCCCATCCTGACCCATGGTGACTGGTTTGTGAAGGATGCTCTCCTCTCCCAAACACTCCAGCTTTATGGCAGAGGGAAATACCTAGTTTGCAAAGGGTTATTCCAAACACCAGAGCTGATGAAAAGGTAACTACACAAGGTCTTTATGGTGGGAAACTGAAATGACCCATAGTGAGAATTATCAAACAAAATCTAACCAAGTAGGATAGTGAGAAAGGCTGGAGGGATGTGGAATGAATTTTACCTTTACGAAGTCAGCAACCTTGTGCTAGGATCCATGTGGCATGGTCATTCCCTAAATAAAACTGTATATTTATAGCACATCCAAAAATTCTCCAGAAGCTGTCAGGAGCTGCAAATGCCCAAACTCTGTCAAAAACACACTTTAGCTACACTTCAGTGAGGTGAAAAGCACCATACACGGATACCTAGGCATCCCAAAGGCCTTTTATATTATGCTCTCACAGGATTAGTTTTCTTTCCCTCCTTGGAGAGAGAAGACCACAGATTGGAAAGTAAAGTGGAGTGAGACATCGAAGTGTGGCCTGAAGGACTTGGAACAACGCTCCTGCAGTGCTGCCCTGCACAAACACAGCTTGTTGCTGAGCAGTCTAGGTGTGGATCATCATCCATTTCCCCACTTGCAGGAGTCCCTGTCACAGACTCATGCTGCCAGCAGCACACTCCTTGCTCCAGCCGAGGGGATGCAGCTCCAGTAGGTCAGAGGGGCTGGAGGGACGGGGTAGCTGCTCTCTCGGGAGCTGCTCCCTAAGGTCAGGGCTGGGGCACAGTGCTGGAGCAGCACTGGGAATGCTTACACCTCTCTGCTCAGAGGATAAACAGAAGGCTGAAGTCTCTGGGGTTGTTAATCTGTCACCTTTCCCCAGCACTGAATTAATTTTTTTAATGTGTTTTTAAAAGGAAAATAAATAAAAAGAAAAAATAGAAGAGATGATAAATGGGTCCCTTTCTGTTCCCTTCATCATTGGGCAATACCACCCAGATATCTGGCAGGGATAAAACATTAAAAGCTTTCCCTGACTTGCCATCCCCAAATACCATCTGGATTGACAGAAGCCCTAAAAATCTGTGTATTCCAGATTTATTCTTCTCTCCCTGCAGCTACAGAAGCCGTAATGAAGTGGCTCTGCTTTTTCCAATTCACGAAACTCTGGACTGCATGAACAGTGCTGCTCAAGTACAAACCTGATTTAACACCATGCTAAGCTGTTCCAAAAAGATCCTGAGTTTCCATTGTGCTGCCTGGATTTTCCTACTAAGAAGCTGGAAGTAGCTTCATCACATAACCTGAACCTACGGTGTGCAAAGCTTGCAGCTGTTAAAACAGCAAACTGTTTCCCAGAGCGTGCCTGCATTTGCTGCAGAAGGGAGTGTGTGAGGCTGCCGGCCGCCCTGGGCAGCGCATCGGCCCGGGAGCCGCGGGACCCGGCCCAACTCTGACCTGCTGCATGACCTTGACCCTGTTACTCCACCTCTCTGTGCCTCTGCTCCCTTTGCAGTACTTTATCTGGCCTCCCTGTTTACCTTGTCAGCTCTCTGGGATGGGTTTGTCTGCTGCAGCCTCATACAGATGACACAGGCAGGGGCTGATACCATAGTATTAACACTTGCTAGCCAGGTTCTGCACAACTCTTCACCAGAGAGTGAGGGATTTCTTTCCACAGCAGTGAAACGTGGTAAGAGTAATTACAGACTCTGCCAACACCCGTGAACACACGCTGAATGACACACAAATCCTGCCAATCGTTGTCATCTATCTCTAAGAATCACTGCTTCCACCTCAGGGAAGGCCTTCTCCTGAAACCCAGTGCCTCTGCAGCCAGGTGCTGTTGGCCTTTCAGATGAGAGGTGCTTTAGGAAGCGTATTGCCACTGGGAAAACTTCCAGTTTCTCTCATTCTTTCATTCATCTTGTTGGAAATATAACTGAAGTAAAGCAAGCACTTGGCAACATGTGGCAGGAGAGGAATATGCTCCAGGGACCGCTGGAGTGCACACAGTCCTGGAGACACCAGTGGTCTTCGGATCACTGGTCATCTCAGCTGGATTGTCTGCTCTCTTCCTATCACAGCTGCCTTTAACCAGGTTAGAGCAAAATATAAACACCACTTCAGCTCCTGCAAAGAGCACCTTCATGTGTGCACCATCTCTCCAACAGTCAGAGCCAAATGTTTACTTGAGGCTCGAGCCAGTTACTGCTGAGGACACACCAACGAGAGCTGGTTCAGTGGGAGACATGCAAATGAACACTGGGGTTCCCGTGAGGCTGTGAACGCTGCAGACCATGTGCTGCTCCTCTGAACACACCTGTAATCGCCTCTAGCCCAATATTTACCTTCCTGAAGAGAGCAGTGACCAACAACCCAACAGCACCTGGCTACATGTACAAAGCTCCAGTGGAGCTGCTTCCTCTCTGTTTTGTTGTGAAAGAGGAAGGGGGGCAGCTAATAATTTCTTCTCTGTAGCTGTATCAAACAAGTAATCAAACAACTGTTGAAAGTTGGGAAGGGAGGGGTTGTGGCAGGAGGGGGGCAAGGACCGTGTGTTAACCTAACTGATAAGCTTTGCCCAGCCACAGCTCAGCCCGTCTTGAAGGTGGGGTGATGGGCATTTGAGTTTGTTCTTAGCAGTTCACCTGCTGCTGGCTTTCAGCACCTTTTATTCAGTTGTTTTGTTTACCTTAGAGGCCTTTTGTCATCGCCTCTGTGCTGCCAGGGCGGGCCTCAGGTGCGAGCAGTCCACGGCGCTGGAGGTGCGGCCACCACAGGATCAGCGGCCACCGGGAGGGGCTCCCTGCTCCTGCTGTTTATGAAAATTGCTTCCTTTGCTGCTTGTGATAAAGCCAGGCAAACAAACGCTGTGCAGACTATTGAGCTTGTCTTTCTCCTCGGGACTTGAATTGCGTGGAGCATTCAAAGCAGTATAAATAGAACTAATATCCAGTAATGAAGCTGGAGTAGACACGAGCAGGTCTGAGTACCATTTGATGACAGGTCCTGTTGTGGGATTATTGGATGAATGGAGGTGCTAAGCATGGCCATTGTTTTCAAATGCGGTTCAAAAAGACTGCTTCCCATCTTTTGAGCTCCCATTTTCAGACGTAAAAATCCTGCCCAATACATTTCCATGGGATTTTTGGACCACTGTCTCAATCACACACACAACACAGACTCCACGCCCAGAGGAAGGCATCCTGCTTACCTTAATTTAGTAAATTTTCTACAGATTGGGTGTGGGTGTGTGTGTAACTGGGAAGAGCCCAGATTTTTACAGAAGTGCCCAAGAAGGTAAAAAAAAAAATGTAAGGGTGTATCTCCCACTCACATGCCCTTAAGAAAGCTTTCACTAAAATGTAGAGCACCACCTTTCAGTGTTAATGAATCACCTGCTTCCCCTGAATTTACTCCCAGTGTACCGGCAGAGCATAGCCACAGCCCCCTCTTATTTATTCTGCTACACAAAATAAACCAAATTTTGTATATAAAATCCACAAACAGTACATTTTCTTGATCGTTTTAGGAGGTCTCTATACCTCTTCCAGTATCAATCTACCCCTTCTGAATGTGGGCCAACCAATACTGAACACAGCATCAAAGATGGGATTTCCCAGATCTCCTAGAGGTTGTTGACACATCCTTAGCTCTGCTGGGAACTGCTTCCCAGATGCACCCAGGAATAACAGTTGCCTGTCTCCTGGTGACACGGTGGTTTTCACACCATGCACACGACTGCTCCAGGCTTTGTGAGCACTGCAGCAGCTCAGCACGAGCCGGGACAGGGCGAGTCGTACCAGGAAGGTTCATCTCATAACCGACAGAGACAACACTCCAAGCACAGGCATTCAGGGCTGCAGCCACAACCGGTATCCTTAAAGGTACCTTCATCACCATTTGAGCTCTTCTCCCCCCTGTCCCAGGGACCTTCCCTGTTCTGCTCATGGCTGCAGCACAAGGGTGGCTGTTCTCAGAGGCACAGCCCTGCCCACAGCTGCTCAGCCACTCCGGATAGCGGCGTGCAGCTGCCGAGCCTCAGAGCCAGCCTCCGAGAGCCCTGACATGGATTTTAGTGGGATTTACTGCACTGAAATGTAGAAAATCTTGTTGCCTTTAGGATTAGCCTCTTCATTTGCACATACAGTAGTGCATGCTGTCTGGGTCTGCTTCCTTGCACATGGTGCTCAGTCCTTCAGTTACCTCCAAAAGGACTTCTGCCTGCAGGACACCCACAATTTTAATTCCTTCTATCAGCAGTCATTGCAGCTGGGCTGCTTCTAAATGTTACTGAAGCAAGAACCATCAGCAGTGCTATCACAGTCAACCTAACTTAGATTAATTTGTACTGATTATGAATGATCCTAGGTCTTCAGATACAGATTAGTGTTACTGCAGTACAGGATTTTCACCGTGCTCTTTGAACTAAAATGTAGTTATTTCATTAGAAAAGTTCTCAGTTTCCATTCCAAATGGTAAATAACAAGGTTGGAGCAAGGTGGGCTGAGGAAAGGCTGCCTGGGCAGGAGCAGTGCAGCCCTCAGCCTCCATGCTCCCCAGAGCCTGCTCAGGGAGCACAACTGCACTGCAGGGTAGCATCCCACAAGAATAACAGATAAACACGCTTGCTTCACAAGCCACTGGGCACTATATTTCTTCTGATTAGAACCATCCATTACTCTTCCATCCTCCTCTCTGTGTCACATTAGTGAGAGGTTTTACAAAGCAAGTCAGGGGACAGCTTTATTTACTCCCAGCTGTGCTGCACAGCACCCAGGTCCATTGGTATTGGTTACACATGACCTCGGGTCTTCCATTATGGGCTAATGTCTGCAGCCCTCTGACCTCCGGAAGTGCTTAAGGAAGAGCTGCAGTAAATCAGAGCAGCACTTAGTCGTGGAGGAAGAAAGTCCCTCCTTATCAATCTGCCAGCAGGAGAGGAAGGACTCTGGCTGGGCTGCTGAAGGGTGATGTGCTCTTGGCTGCTTGGAAAATGCTGCAGAGGGAAGCAGGCCTTGCATTGCATGCTGCCCCCACGAACTGTCAGAGCAAAGCCAGCGGGTGCTGAGCCTGGCTGTGTTCCTTTCTCAGCCTGGGCTGGCAGGAGGAATCCCAGCCACTCGCCCCACACAGCAGGTCCTGTGTGCCAGCCCACTCTGGAGGTGTCTGTGAAGGCCACTGCTTGGCACGGCCAGACTCCTCTGCTTTCCCTTGAAGGATGCCTGGTCTCACACACTGACTCTGTGGCTGACCTAACCCTAACCCTAACCTTGCACTAAGGTCTATAATCAATCCTTGCACTGAGGTCTATAATCAATCCTTACCACAAGGCTTCTTACCACAGGATATGCGCAGTCTGTGCGGTCTCAGCAAATTAGTCATCGTGGACTTAACCTGAGGATGCTAATAAACACCCTGTGTGCCAGAGCATGAGAAATTACAGGAGGAAGCAATAATGTAACCACAAAACACCACGGCTGCAAATCACCATCACTACAAGCAGTTCTTCCCATGAGTACGGAAAAAAGCAAATTTGCCACATCCTCTGTGCTGACAGGTGGAGAGCGTTACAGAACAAAGCTCCACTCTCTGCTGGTCCTGCAATCAGCGGGGGATTTCAAAACCAGTAACAAGTAGCTCTCAGGGAGGCCCAGAGGGCACTGGGATGGGACCAGGTACTTCCCTGTTCTGGATGGGCCCTGAAGGGGAGAGTATGAAGATCTGCCAATGAAAGGCATAACTTATCCCTTACAATCAAGGCAACAGGACCCTGAAGAACAAAAAAGCAAAGGTGGCAATATAATTTTCCTTCCCCATTTATCTCCTACACAGTTCTAGTCTTCATCTCTTTCTCAGGGTGCTTGGTTCAGTCAGGTCACAGGAGCTCCCTATCCCAAAGACAATCCTATACCTCATACAAAAAAAAAAAAATTTTTTTTTAACATTCTGCTGTCCTAGAGATAAATGAAAAAGCAGCTGATCAGCTTGCTCAGGTCTGCAGAAGGCTGGAAGATCCAACATCACATCTCTGTCCTTCATCCCTAGAGCAAGAATACCACCCAACATAAAAAGCAAGGGAAGAAAAGTGAACAAAAGTATTTTTAACGTAATCAAATGTGTCATGCCTAAAAAGTATTCTGCCATGTCATATATATGTATACATGGATCGCTTTGTATGTGTTTTTTTCTTCTTGCATATCTCCAGAACAAACACTGCAATTTTATTCTCCCATAACTGTTTCTTGGCTCCTTCTACACATTCCAGTACAGCAGCATCACAGATTCACTATAGGAAGGACTTACTCCATCAGCTGATGTAGCTCACTGCCAGACCAGCATTACCCTCTTTGTGTGAGGACTGGCTCTTTGGGGAAAGATGGGGTGTAACATCCAGCAGAAGGAGAGGCTCCATCCTTCAGGACAGAGGAAAGAAGACTTTTTTTTTTTGCTTGCAGAGTTTAAGATTCATACAAGATTCTTCAAAGGTGCAGAATCACCTCCTGATGACAATTCATTAGGTCGCCTTGAGAGGCTTTTTATGGTTTATGTGCTTTAGTGTTTTTGTATTCTAGTGCAAAAGGAAGTTTATAGTGGGGAGGTTTTTGCTCACCTAGTTAGAGACAGGCCCAGACCAAAACCTCCTAATTACAGAGTCCCAGATCTTGGAAATGCCCACACATGTATTCACATATCGCAGTTCAGACCCAACTTTCCACTACATAAGGACCAGTAATGTTTTTTTTAAACGTTTAAATATTAAAACCAACCAGCCACACAAACACAGAGACTGCACAAGGAGCAGCATGTTTACATACAAGCAATGCAAAAGGATTTTTTAAAAGAATCAGCAGCATCCATTGGGATCCTAATAGCCTGGATTCCCAAGTGAACCTGAAGACACTAAAATGTGACACCCCTTTCCTCCTCACCTCTGTACCTGTTTGCTTGCTGTTTACTCAGTGTTTCAGAAGTACTTAGCCACATGATCCTGTCCTGTCAATTCTGTCACTTTTCATGTGACAACTGTCCCTCTTCCACATGATGATAACAACTTTGAAATTCACTTGGCATTTCAGCTTCCTTCCTGCTTCTCTCAACAGCTACACAAATGATGTCAACACATACAGAACAATAGCGTATCATGAGCTGATAAGCACAAAGTGCACAGGAGCCTGTGTCCACAGGGTGATCCCCAGAAAGAGATTTGCATACATTAAAAAATTTATAGAATCAATATTTCTCATGGAAATAAGGGAGCCAGAATTTATTGCTCTGTTCTTTTTACGTTGAAGGTCCTGGGTGTTGTTAAGCAATGATGCAGATGGATCTTGCAAAACAGAAAGCTAAGCTAGGTAGACCCAACGTTTCTAAAAGAGAAAACTGAGCTGTCCCACAGCTGTGTCTCAGTCGTCACAGTCACCAGGCCTTTTACCTTCTGCTATGCCTGAAGGAAGAAGCAGAACCACAGCCCAGCTCCCCACACCAAATACATATTATGTGACATTCACACTTCAAGCCAGAACTTCTTATGGGCATACACTACTAAATTAAAGTGTAATGATAACTTATCACAGTCCTATACTTTCCCTACAAATCTATCTGAGGATAAAACACAACAGCATATGGTGTTCTTAAGAGGTTTCTTGGTTTGTAGTTACTTTATCTTTTTCAGTGCAAAAGTGGATTTAAATCTTTCTCTAACAAAAAAAAAAAAAAAGAATAGCAAAATAAGGCACAAATACAAACCCAATGTTATTTTTTGTGGTGCAGATATTTAATGCCAGTTACATATCACGGCAGCTTAAAATCCTGTGACTGTCCCCTAAGACACTATCTCAAATAAAATAAAAATTGTGACAAGTTTGTACCCAAAGAACATCACCACCAAGGCAATAAACTCCTGACACAGTATCTTTGGCAGTGGAGCTATCCTTGCCTTTCACAGCTCCAGCCTATTCCCGGAGCGCTATTATAGAGCGCTGTTTTGAAATCAGGATCATTCAATGACCAGATTTATAGCACAAGGTTACAGCACCAAAACCATGCCAAGGATCCCTTCAGTCCTCCTCCATAAGCACTGAGTAAAGCCTGCCCCCCTAATTTTTTAACTTTTCTTTTTAAAACAAGCAGTTTACTGTCATGAGCACACCTATCTATCAGTGATTATCAGTGAAATGGGGACAGTTAACATGGGCACTTCAAATACCAGGGCCACGTCAGCTCCTGCTTCAATTTTACAGGTCTCTAAAATAGGAAGAAATGCAACTCAAGTGTGCAAGAAAGCTTTTACATAAATATGAAGAGACTGAATTTGAGAGCTTTGAAAACTTGATAGTGCCAGTGAAATCCTGCTACTATGAAGACAACCAGACTTTGCTCCCTTCCATACTAAATCATTTTGAAACCTGTTTGCTGACTGTTTTTATAGTCACTGTAAAGTGAGAGAGCTTCCAAATTCACACTTCCCCTAGTATTTTTTACCACAGAGAATCTTACTGCAATTAGTCTGGTTTGTAATGGAAAACAGATGAAAAGAGAAATTAAATCAAAACCTTGCCTCATATCTAAGGTGTTTTCATGCCATGCATCCCAAGAAGTTTCCCCAAAACCAACAACATTAAATTAAAGGCTCAAATACTTCTGCCAGACCCAACAAATGCAGATTAAGCTTAAATTTAAATGGAAAGTGAAAAGATTTTTCCTTCTCCTCACCTGCCAAGTCTTCAAAGTTCAGGGCTCTGTGTTTCTCTTTCAACACTTAGCAGCAGAAACACCTAGGGTTGAGTGGAGAGATTTCCTCCTCACACTGGCATTATTCATTATTTCTAAAGTGTCGACAAATGTCTTCAACACTACACAACGCACACAAACAGAGAGTCCCTGCCCCAACAAATTTACAGTCTGAGGCTGTTATCTTTGTTCTGTTTTGGTCTATCACCACAAATTTCAACAGGGTACCAAATGAGCCCAATCCACCTTCCACCAGCAGTTTTCCACCGCTTTTAGTAGGAGCTGGAACAGCCCCAGTCAGAATAAATTATAGAATTAGGTATTGCATGAGAGAGCAGAGTTCTTGGCATGTCTGCAAACAGCAAAAAAACCCTGATTCTCAACAGTTTTGTGTGAAATTAAGTGTATATTTGAATGTTTTCACACATAATACATTTTGAGAACTTAAAGAGCTCCCTTTCACTGTGTCTTTCAACCCCAGCAGTGCTACAGATCAAGGAGCAGCAGGGAATTTCTGAACCAAGGCAGGCTGGCAGCTACAGTAACAGCTCCAGCTGGTGGAAGTTGGTGAAAGTTTTGGTTTATTTTGTGCTAAGCTTTCTGCCAGGACATTTCACACACTGGAAGTGTGTATTTTCCCTGACATTTTTGAGAGCCTCCAAGTGTTCCTGCAAATAGCCCCAGAAATTTTTTCCAAATTCAAATTGCTGCAATTTCTGCATATCCAAACTCTGCACTGAGTTGTTATCCATGCCTTTTCCCCAGCTGTACCCTGTGGAAGAGAACGCACAGTTACACAGCCTTGTGCACTAACACACACCAAAGGCACATACACCTATTTACACCCAAAAGGCCATAAAGGAGATATTGCCCTTCTGGCTTATGGTTTAGCTGGGGTGTGAATCCTTCTCAACACTCCTATGTAAACCAGACTTGATTTTAAATGATGTAATAATTAAACACTGCAGTTCGAGCAGCTTTTCGATCCACAAGTGAAACACGTTCCAGCTAAAAGTAGAAGGGACATTACTGCTATGACTGGGAAAAGAAGCATCTTAAAACCACAACATCTTAGTTACTACTGATTTATACCATACCAAGGCCCAGCACCAGCACAGCCAAATGCCAAATGCCACAGCTCACAACAGCCTGACCCTGCCACTCCATAAACTACACTAAGTTCAGACAAAGGCAACATGAAATGACTGAGAAAACTTCACAGTTCACAGAGCATCTTCAAAGTCACAGGCTGTAGTGTCCCCATCCAAAGCCCTCTCCAGCCTACCTGGTGCTGTCTTCTGGTAGAAAGGGATCTGAAAGGGCTTTCTTGCTCACAGCATTTCTCTGACCTGCTCTCCCTTCCAAACAGGACATGGCCAGTAACTGCTGCAAACATCCAGGCAAGATGCCAGGTGTTCCTCTCCTTCTGTCCTCCAGCTTAGAAATGCTTCTTGCAGTTATCCTTGCTTACAATCAGTATCTTCATGATTTGCTCAGAGATGTCCTCCTCCCTCCACGATGAGTCCAAGGGGTTTCCATCCTCTTCCTCAACTGCTTGGCTCATTCAGCCACTGTGGAAAGCAAAAATCAAGATAATGAGACTTGTGTGCAACACAAGAGCCAACTGGTTTGCCATAAAATATGAAAGTGCACCACAAAAGTTTGCTCTGACAATTCTTACGTTCAACCCAAACAAATTGCTTTCTAAACCTTTCTAATGGCATTTTTTTCTTCTATTTCATTGATATTTTCAAAAGCACCAAAACAAATGTAGGCATAAATGGCTTTCATCAGAAAGTATTCAGTCTACTTACCTGGAAACACTGCTTGGGGATTTAATAAGGTAACTTATCTAGAGTGCATCAAAATGCTTAATTTCCTTAAAAAAAGTTTTTTAACACTTATTAAAGTTTTAGCTTGCACGTAACTTCCTTCTTTTGAAAAGCTTTCTCAGTTTCTTTCTCTGATGTAGCATCACTCCACTGATTCCACACTTCATGCAGAGCTGACAGGACCAGACACAATGCTCAGCTGTGTTCAGTGTATAATTCAAGATCATCTCTTTCCATCCTGAACTGATCTGTTTACTGTGGAACCACTCTGGGATACAAGCCCAGTATCAGATTGGATAAGAAGGGGGGTTTTTTTTGCCACATCTTTCAGATGGAGTGTTCCAAGATACATTATGTTTAGGTTATTGTGAAAATGGGATGCACTGTGAAGGTCACGTGCAAGCTTAGTTTTTGAATGCTTACAAAATTTTGGATACCCAGGCTCAGAGCACAAGTCCAAGTTTTATATAGAAACTGCTTTCAGTTTGAAGAAAATAACTCCCAGGGAACCAAAGACTAGCTGATTTCCTTTATAAATCCTGAAAAGTGTTTGGGGAAAAGAGAATTACATGGTCTCCACTTTTGCCATCTAGAAATGATCTCCTCTGGCTCCCTGTCTCCTACCTTCCACTAGCCCATTTCCCATAAAGGTCATTTCCAAACACAATTGATTTGAAAACTCAGATTATTCTGTTAAAATTGCTGACTTTGTACTTGGCACCCTCAGCCAAATTGGGACAATCCCCTCAGGTCCTTTTTCCAGCTAATTTATAGCAATTTTTGTTGAGACAAGGAGTTATGGTCTGTAAAAGGCTTGCTGTCAGGCTCTCATAAAACCCCAGCACCCTGTCAGAGAAGGGACAGAGCCTGGGAAGAAAGTTTCAGCAGTGATCAGCTGGTTTCCAGATGGGTGGCCTTCTACACACTGCCCAATCCCATGGGCCCTATAAACCAGCCCTGATTTTGCACTTTAAGAAAACAAAGATACAAACCCTCCTCTACTCTCCTATAGGGTTTTATAAACACGCTCCCAGTCTCTGTGTCAAATTTATTAGGAAGAAATTCATTCTGCTGTCTCTCTCTTTGCATGCATGTGGCCAGCCCCTTTTGCTCCAGTTTCCCACTTTTACATGGGGAGGAGAGACTTGTGTCATGATTTACATCCTTCTGGGTTGTTTTCCCATCAGAAATAAAGAAGGGGGCAAACAAGTCAGAAAGTTGAGGGATTGGCCTCCAAGGTATAAAACCACCCACATGAGGCAATGTTTGCTCTCAGTCTGGCATAAATTCTCCTCTTGTTCTGTCCTCTCCACCTTAACAAACCAAAAGAGCACATGATTAAAGACATAAAAGGCTGATCAGCAGTGCCAGTAGTGAGAAAACGGCACAGTTCTGACCAGGAGAGCATCCTGCCTCTGGAACAGCACTGCCACAGCACCACAGTGCTGCTGCTCAGGGGGCCTGCCTGTGCCTCAGCACACAAACCACACTCACCTGCACCTACAGATCTTGACTTCAGTTCCCTTCTAAATAGGGAAATCTCTCCCAGCCTCTAGACAACAATTTATTGAGCTAATATGTGTGAATGTTTACATTCATTGTGGCATGCATAATTTTCCCCATATTCAGCCCAAATTCCCCTTTTACTTTCAGTTCATTACTCTTACAGACATCACAGACTTCAGCAGTGCAAAGATTTCACACTTGGCACTACCCTGAAGGGAACCAGAAATGGCTGTTGTCACTCTTGTGCATGGCAGATGTCTCAGAGCCAATATTCAGGCTTTGGACCTCCTTATGAAGCTGCAACTTGGAAGCCAATTTTGTTCTCTAAACTCAGTCCACAAACATTCCCACTTCTACACAGGAACCATTAGGACTGTTCTCTCAACTGTCCCATCAAGACGATGACCCTGATTATAACATGCTCAGAGACCTTCAAAATGTGCCAAAGGAGAAAACATAATTGTAGGGGGAGACTGATGGTCTTCACAAAGAGTGAGTAAATGTCATATTTAATCAAGATGTCAGACTGAATGTTTAGGCATCATAAATGTCTGCTCACTAAAACACATAAAAATGGATGATCTTGGAATTTGAATATGTAGACTTTGTACAGAGGAAATAATAGAAACTAGGCTAAGAAACACACTTAATTTTAAATAAGTGATAATGGTACCACTGATCCCTTAGGGCTCTCTGAAGGATTCACAGTGTATATGGGTAAGAATGAGCCAGATGATACTGTTTAAATATATTAAAAAAAATAAAAACAGCAACAAGACTTTTATAAAGGTCCCTTACCAAAAATTCGTAATGGTATGAGGAGACAGTTGATAGCCCCCATCATTTCTCTGATATACCCATTGGAAGAAATCCAGCTTTGCTGCCATGGCTTGCAGCCCCCTGACGGTTATCATCAGCTTCCCATGGACTTCATTGTGGCCAGGATTTCACTCTCAGATATCACTAAACCTTAAAGAAAAACAATGCATCCCACCAACAGTTACAGCGTTTTCCATCACACAAAACTCATCGACCTCAGCAGCACAGACAATATTGGTTAGAGCAATGAATTTCAGTGGGAGCAATGAATTTTCAGTGGGAGCCTACAGCAGCCTCATGGTGTACGATCAGGGTTATTACTGCCTTTTTAGAGGTGTAAAATCCCCTCATTAGGTGCACTGAAAACCGGAGCTCCTTTGCAAAGAAAGAATGCTTCACTATTAAGAAACTTCCGCTGAGCTTCAGGACAGCCACAAAAAAACGATTTTCAATCTTTCCTGTGAAGCTCTGCCCATCTGCAGCATTTGGCACAGATTTTAAAGTACAGTAGACTCGAGTTTTCCAGGGAGCAGCCATCATTCCTGTGCTCCCTCTAGAGTGACTACTGGAAGCCAAAAGCATTTAAGCAAAGCTAGATAAAATCAGCAGCGCCCAATGTGGGTTCTTTCTGGTTTCCTGCAAGTAAACAGACATGTTTACAAGGGGCTGTACATTCACATCAATCATAAGGTGACTTTGTTTACAGTAGAGGAATTTCCTGCAGGCTTTTGCTGTCCTGGTTTCTTTCTCTTTGTATTTACTTTTGTTCAAATGCAATTTAAAAAAGCCATAGGTACTCCAGCTCAATTCAAAACGTGACACACTGAAATCTGAAGCAGGCTATAATTCATGCCCAGATTTAGTTGTTCCTTTTCTTGTTTGTTTGTTTAAGCTAACACACGCCTCTGCATTAAAAAGCCACTTTTCTCTACCCACCCAATCCATCTACACTGGGAAGAAGGCAGCTTTGATTTGTCTCCCCATAAAGAATTGCTTTTTTCATCAAACCTACAAAACAGCAGAAGCCCACCTGACAGAGGGATTGGGCTTATACTTCAGGCATCTAAAGAGACAGATCCCTCAAAGGAATTAAAGTCAAAATGTTAGTGAATGCAACTGAAAGACTGGCATTAATATCAGCTGAGCAGTCAGGATTAAGGACTTCTGCTGCCATGAATCAGAGTGAACTATTTCTCCACCCCTTGACTGAATAAAAATTTACTTCACTGGGGGTTTAATTTGAAGAAACATCACAGAATTTGGCTGCAAAATTTAGAACTTGGACAGGGAACCATGTTTCAATCGCAAGTTCCTCAATTTTATAAAAGAAGTCCCAGAAACTCTAAAGACAGAACATCTGTACTGGAGGTTTTTATCTGTACTCACCCAGAAACGAATACAGCCAAAATCTGAATACAAGGAGCTGCATGGTCACTTCTGCATGACACAGAGCTAGGGTGCTGCCATGAGCCATGGGGCAGGAGGAGAGCTGTGATCCTCATCTTCACTTTTCCTCTCTCATCTCTAAAACCCCAGCTGTACTCTGAGACACAGACCTGCTTCTCCTGATGCAAGGAGATGAGAGAAGCATCCAGCAACAAGAAGCTACATGGTTTTTGCCTGCAGTGTGCTTAAGCCAAAGCAGAACACACAGGGCTTTGGCAAGCTGGCAGCCACCTGCAATTGCTGTGCTGTCTCTCTGGCTGAAAAATTGGGTGTTCTGAGATACATACATGCTTTGATAAAAAGTCATGAACCAGAAGTTCACTCATACTTAAGCTACTGGGTATAGATAAGAAACGACTGCAGCACTCAGGCAGACATCTCACCCACTGTGATGGCACAAATCTTAAAGTTCCTTCATCAGCCCATGAAGTGATGTGCTCATTCCAGCCTTCTCTGCCTGAGCTGTTTGCTCTCCATTGTGCTGCACAGCTGGACCACACTTTAGGTCACTCAGAATTATCATCCCTGAGTGCAAGTGAGCACTAAGAGGTCAAACACAGGAAGTGCCAGGAAAAGGCACTCCTTTAACACACAAGCTTTAGGAGGCAAGGCCCATATAACCCACATAAGCTACAAAAGATAGATGAACAAGAATATGAAGAGAAGAGCCAGAGATTTGCAAAGAAGAAAGTAGATTGGTGTTTCTGAGTGGCAGAAGAGGGAAGTAGCCCCCCTGTTTGCTACTGACAGACTCAGTTGCACAAATGGGAGCAGGGCCCACATGAATGTAAGACTTTTGGAATTTCTTTTCAGTAGTTTCCAACACACAAGCCATGATTCAGTATAAAAATCAACCTAATACAGGCGGTCTTTGTTAGCATCTGTTAGCAAGAATGTCAGATAATCAATAAATTTCTATTGCCAGATACCTACAGGGCTGGAACAGACACTATTTCTGACATTATTTTCAGTGTTCTTCTTACACCTCACATTCCTGGAAGCTGTTTTCCTTCACCTTGTGTGGCATTGTTACTCATCTTCACCGATGCTTATCTACCCCCATAAATTTGCAAAAGGCCATCCAGGGAGCTGTGTCCCTCTGGACAGGCTACCAGACTCATGCAGTGAACTGTCTCCTCACCACTTCATGCTGTCACACTGCCACCTGCAACTGGGTCAGGATTTGGCTCTTCATGGTGGTGGGGACTCTTGTAGGTGACTTGCAATGTCCCCACGGAGCACTTTCCCTGCTGTAGGTGATGAGAGGGAACAGCCAGGACTTGGCAATACACAACACAAAAATCTTCCCAAACCTGTAATCCAATTTACAAGCAGCTCCTCGTACCACATTTGTGTGTCACAGGTGAATAGAGCCATGAGCCATATCTGTTAGCAGCCCTTGCTGCAACCATAGACTTCTGCAGAGCTATTTGGCACCCTGGAGAATACAGGTTAGCAAGCCTGGAACTGCCTCCTGGAAACTTCCCAGCCTCGCTACTTGCTTCTCCAGACAGACACCTCTTCTCCTGTCCCAGGGATCTGTGTTTGTCTCTCCCGTACACTGGCAGAGCCCTGGGCTCCTCAGTGCTTTGTGCTTTTGAGGAATCCTGGCTGCACACACACAGGGCAGAGATAAACCAGCAAGTGGTGCTTTTCTGTTCCACAAGTGCTGTGTCCAGGAGGATGAGGAGCACGGAAAGCAGGGCACTCTGAGCCAGTTGGGGAGCCCTGTAATCGCTTCCTGCCTGACCTCTTGGCTTTTGGCAAGTCACTCATCTCTCAGGGTCCTGTCCTGCACCTCAGCTACTGAATGTCTGAAACAGCACTGTAAAGGCACAAGCACCAAGCTATGTCCCTGCTCTCTTTTTCACACTTCCTTTGAGATTTTGGCCAAGTCACAGTCTTTGTGAAACTGTCCCAACCTGGATGTGGCAACTCCACCTTCAGCAAGGAAAAACGTGCAGTGTTGTGACACCACAAGGGGAGCAGGAGGAAACAACACCAAAGTTTTTTCAAAGATGCCCATCCCCAGCATACAAGCTACAGAGAGCAAGATTTGTCTCTTGTCACATGCTGGTAAAGCCAAGCACTCACCATGCTGTGTCACTTTGCATTAATGCACCTCATTCCATAAAAAATAGTGTATTGGTGTATGGGCCATAGTCAGCAGAATAAGTACAAAAGGCCATCCAGGGAGCTGTGTCCCTCTGGACAGGCTACCAATAGGATATACCAGCTCCAGGTTAGTGTCTGAAGGGAGCAAAATTAAGGTAAAATTCCTCTACTCTCCTTTCAAATCAAGTGAATAAGGCAATATCATTGAAAGGAAGGGGGACACAGCCAGCTGTGCCATGCACACTTGGGAAACACATCAATATCAACAGTATCTTGGAATAACATATTTAAGAGAATTATTTTAATTCTGAATACTGTCTTGCCTCAGGACCAGTTTCTATTTGTCCCAAGACATGTTGAAACAATAAAGAACATTTTCTCACCAAGCCCCTGCAAAAAATTTTCTCTTAAGGGTTTAAAAATTTGGCAAAAAGCCTTCTGCAAGGAAAATGGAAATACTACTTATTGCAAAATCATCACACTGCCTCAAAATGTGCCTACAGATATTGGTAACTTAGAAAAACTCACACATTTAAAACAAGATCCTTTTCTGGCAAATACAAGCGACCACTCTCCCTTTAACTTTAGAAAGCAACAACATCAAGCAAAACTTCTCAGCACAGTGTGCAAACAGAGGAGTTCAGTAAATACTTACTGTACACTGATGAAGCATGTGCTGTAGTTGACAGGTAGGTTGTGATATGTTTGTTTAGCTGCAGGACAATGAGATTCTGGGGCTTCTCGGTGCTAATGCAATCCAAAGGATCATCAGGCATTTTGAAGGTTTAGAGACAACCAGGACATCACAATGAACACCCAAGTGTTTGGCATTAGCCTTACACTGACCAACCTAACAAGTCATCTGAATATACCTGAATGTACATAAAACTCAGGTAAGCTGATCAAAATGAGGAGCTACTTTGAATCATGTCTGGCAGCTTTAAATTCTTCAAAGGCAACTGGCTGAAGTATGAGGAAAGAGGCTTACTTCTTCTGTGAACCTCTTTAGAGTAGTATCTGCCACACACAAGATACTGAGGGAGAAGAAACACATCCCTAGCATCCCACATCCTGATATTTTGGATAGAAACACTAGGTGGTAGCCTGAAATTCTTCAGACTTCAGAAAGAAAAATGTGAGTTCCAGCAAGTTCTTGTTTAAATGACTCTTTTGCTGTAGAGAAGACCATAATGGCTGTTGAGCAATACACAGGGGCATTTTAGAATAGCAAAGGGTACAAGGACTTGCCATGGGTCTCTTTGGCAGCACCTGCCACAGTAACTCAGAGCCAGCTAGCAGTGGGAGGAGGAAGAAAATGAATTTTGGTGTATCCAACAAAGACCCTGCAGTTATTACAGTCCTGAGGCATCCCTGACACAGAGCAGGCTCACTGCAGGAAAGGAAAAAGCAGCACAGTGAAATGACTGCCTTTGCCTCAGGTACTCAAGGCCTACACAGAATGCAGCCAAAGCCCCGACGGTTTGCAGGCTCCTGGAGGTGCCCTGCATGCAAAGAGGAGGTGGTTCCTCTATCCTACAGACATGTACAATGTGCACTGGGGATAGGGGTAAGAGGGAAGAAAAATGATTGAACCCAAAGCAATGAAGTCACTGGAGAATGGCTTCCTCATCTTTGCAGCCCATGTGAGGATAAACAAAGTCTCTTCCTCCCTTTTCTCACAAGCAACCTGGTGAGCCTGGGTTACTTATTTCATCAGAAAAGGCACAACCTATGCCAAGAAAATAAATGAGCTACAACTGGGGGTGTTTTTCATGTTTAAAGCACTGTGGGCAGCAGTAGACACCTAAGTACTTGGTATTTCCCATCCCTGTAAGAATAAGGTTTGTACAACTTTTTAAGAAAAACAGAAGAATCCTCAGCATTCCAATCTCCTTGACATTGTTCACAGTGAGTATTTGCATAGCAAATCCTGCATACCTGAAATTTCCTTACCCAGGCTGTGTGCATGCTCACACCTGACAGCAGTTCTGCTGTATTTGCTGCCATAGAGATTTCTTGGCAAACATCAGAAATACAGCAGCAAACTCAGCTATCATTCCAAGGAATCCAATCAATTCTAATGTAAAAAATTAGTCAAGTTCCTTTCCCCACTCTGCTACTGATTAAAAATCACAACAAGCCTCAGAGACCTCCTACCCCTCCCCATCTAGTGAAACCATTTGTCTAACGCGCAGGGGTGTGTGGCATAACCATTTGCACTGTCCTTAGGCATCAATTCAGAAAAGTGTTTTAGCATATGATTAAGATCTTCTGAATACAACACCAAAGCTAAGCATATGTCCAAGGACACTGCTGAGCTGGCTGTACTAGTGAATCGAGATTTTTAGCTGTCAGGCTTGGAATGAGGATATTGCTTGTGCACCCTGGTCTCTGGGCATGGGCAGCAAACAGAAAACAGCAATAGGGCAGAGCAGTGCTGATGAGCATAAACAATAGCATTAGAAATAGGAAGGAAAACTCATAAAGATTCAAGACTCAGTATGAAATGTAGATAGCAAGAGAGATCACAGCTAACAGGAAATGTCTTAAAGGCTGTTCAGTATCGAGACAATTGGACCAGAAGATCCACTATGGTCCCTCCAACCTGACCAATTCTGAGATTCTGAGATTCTGAGAGAGTGAGGAAACAAAGTGTAGGTGGCCTGCTCACCTTCTCTCAGATCTGTGATGCCTGAGCTCAGAAGGCAAACGGGAGTGGAGCAGGGAACAACCAGTCCAGGGTTCTTCTAACCCTCATGTCCAGGCTGTCCTGCTGCCACGTAGAGAAGCTGATGTGGCACAAAGGTGCAGTGGAGCACAATTTGGACGCAGTGTTGGACTTCGGGGGGCAGAAAAGGATCACTCGTGCTGTGCTGCCTGGGATCCCCTCCAGAGCTCTGTTTGCCCTGTGGGCTAAGGAACTGATGTCTCTGGGCATCCCATGCAATTCTCTCCGTGCTGGGGTGGTACGGCCTCAGAGAGCACACACCTGCAAATACACTCCCTCAGGTGGCAAATAGAGCAGGAAAGTGGATCTCCAGTAGAAAGCAAAACGCCTCCTGATAATAAGCTGTGACTGAAGTGAAATTCTCTTTATGCAAAGCCATGTGATATCCAAAACCAACTGTCCTTCATTTTGATCTTTACCAGGAATTATTAGCACCCCTCCAGGAGAAAATCCACCTCCTGTATTCTGTTTCCAGCTGGCTCCAATTCACTCATGTTCTGAATGTCCCACTGGATTCTTCTAACATTTTATAAGGTGGCAGCTTAAATTCCTGTAATCCGTGGCTCCAACTATGGCTATTAGCATACAGTATGAAAAACAATATTTGGGAACAGGAGAGCCAAACTGTGAAAGTGCAGTCTCTAAATATCATCACAGCTTCAGAAATGAATTTGCAAATGTCCAGTAAACCAGGTCACTCAGACACTGAATCTCCTGATCTGAACACATCCGTTGGAGCCTGAAAGAAGTAGGGAGAAGGGGAACACATAGAGCTACAAAAAGCCTCCATTCGCAACACTGCCAATATACATTTATCTTGAATATGTCTCAAGCAGGAGAAAATAAAACTAATAATCTCCTGTGTCTGCTTGGCTCAGGACATAATAAAAAGTGGCACAATTTCTACCTATTAAAGCAGACTATCAAGTCTTTTGTCCAGAGAAAATGGAGGATTCCCTGCTCTGTAAATGCTGGTTTCTAATTGCAAATGGTCAGCTCAAAGAGGGGGACTGATTTAAGAATTATTTGACAAAATCTGGTCCCTTCTTTTCTGTTGGGTGCAGCCGAAGGCCAGCTGGTTGGTACCTTACCTCTCCCCTCCTTAAGCATCTTGACAAATGTGTTTTTAAGTCTCCCTGTGGAGAGGGACTTTTTACAAGGGCATGAAGTGATGTGACAAGAAGGAATTGGTCTAAACTGAGAGAGGCCACATGTAGATTAGATATGAGAAAGAAATTCTACCTTGTGAGCAGTGAGCATGATGAGGCACTGGCACAGGCTGCCCAGAGAAGCTGTGGCTGCCCCATCCCTGGAAGTGTTCAAATTCAGGTGGAATGGGGCTTGAACCAGCCTGGTCTGTTGGAAGCTGTCCCTGCTTATGGCAGTGGGGTTGGAACCAAATGGTCTTTAAGACCTGGTCCAACCCAAACCATTCTATGACTGTGTGATAATAAATGAACAAACCTTGTCTCAATTAATAATCTCTCTGAATTGGAGGGGAGTGAGAAGAGGGAGGAAGTTTAAGTCTGGATGAAGATCCAGGTATTACACACTAAGTGTAATACAACAGAGTGAAGAGCTAGATAGAGCTAATAATGAAGTAATCATTAATAACAAATCTGTCATACCCTGAGCAACAATGTACCATGTGCTAGCAACATCAGTTGAAAATGCCGTGTGTACAAACCCCTTCAGCAGGTTAGATTTTTATGTCTTCCCTCAGTCACGCCCGAACACAGCCGCCCCTGAAACCACCTTATCCCAAAGGAAACACAACTTTAAAGTGCAAGCCATGAATATCCCCATGGCTACAATGATTCTCAGCAGCATTTGACATTACAGCCAAGGTCATTTATCCACTAGCTAGTAATGGATCGTTAGTGACCTATAAGTGCAAGTCTATTACAAACCTGTAGGTCTTAAATGAGCTAACAGCACATACCGTCTCCAACCTTTTAGGGTAAGTGTGAAGATGCCTCTTAGATCAGATCCTCAAGATAGCCTGGGGATACTGATGCATTCAGGTTTGAAATTCATGCCAAAACAACCCCAAATAAAAATGCTGTGAAAAAATCCAGTCTCAGGGTGTCTAGTTGGGAAACGAGAGTGCCAAAATCACTTATTTTGCTGGGAACACGGCTTTTAAAAATCACAGGCTTATTTAAGGGGTGTATCTGGGACACTTTACAGAAACACTCTTAATTACCAAACAGCAGAGAACAGATAAATATTTCATGTAAGATGAATTTAAGCTTATCTCCATTTTTTGTTGTTGTTGGGAGTAACGTGACACAGTGATTTTAAGGGCCACACTTCCCATAAGTATCCTGGATTGCACCTTCATACTCCAGTGTACGGTTATTGCATGAGCAGTGTTGTATGTGCAGTTCTACCCATCTGGGTGCAAAATCTGCACTCGCTATATTTGGAAGCTGAGTACAAAGTCAGTTGGCATCTCCCCTCCTTCCCCCCACAGGACACCCCTTTATAGCCCAGCAATCACCAAGCACCAGAGGATACCTTTAACCAGTCACTCATCTTGGCTCAAGTGTTTGTAAAGGTTCCCATTAGCCCATTTACCTCTGTTTCACACCACCACCATTTGAGCTCCCATTAAACTGAACCAAGGAGACATTCAAACATGACAGATCATCTCAGGATACTTTATATTTAGAAATCAGCTTCAGGCTACAACAGTTCCTGAGATTCCTAGCTCCCTTCAGACCCAAGTTTATAATAGAACCCCCACGGATGACTTCAATTTCAAATTAGCATTGCATGGTCCCCAAAAGCCACAGAGAAGAATGAGGCTTCCATTGAGCCAAAACCCCCACAAATGTCAAGAAATGGAAGACATGGCCCTAGCCACACGTAAAATCCAATGAAAGAGTTATTCTGGTCATTGGAAAGCTGTTTTCACAAATACTTAGGTTTCCCCCCTCTATGTGTTATAATTAGTTGCTTGCCTTTATTTCACAAAATAATTTTCTCACACGCTGGCTTCAAGCTTACCCTACTGTGGTCTGACCTGAGCTGGCAAAAGATAAACACAAGCTGCCTACAAGATAAATCTAGAGAGGAACACACTCCAGAGTAAAATCCTCCATTGCATCTGTTCACTTCACATGAACAACTGCTGCAATCCAGTATTTGTGTTCCAAGCTATTCCTGTGTTTCATCCACCAGTGGGAAGCGATTAGGCACAGCGGTCCCGCCGCTGCGAAGTGCTCACCAGCTGAAGCGTGCGTGTGTGGGACGATCAGCTGCCAGTCTGAAGCCACATGGATTTTGTTACCTGTTGCCCCTGTGCAACACAGTAATCAATATTAAGGGATTACACTCTAAGAACATGAGTGGGGTTCAGTTTTCTCTAAGTGACCCAAGCACATGCTCAACGTGTTTGTATGAGGAGATCAAGTGAAAGATCCATTAGACAATAAAGCAGCACAAGCCCACGTTCCTGTGGGCTGAAATCAAGGGCACATTTTCAAGCACTGAGTAGGCTAAAGAAACTTGATGCCATCTGAAACAGCCCTCAGCCAGTGTGTGCTGGCTGGATAGAAAACTCTCATTATCTTCTTATCCTGCTTTGTTCCTTGCTGGGTTTTTGCAGTCTCAATAATAAAATAGCACAGTAACATCCCAGACAGAGAAACTGAAGTGCCACCCCACGTTTTCTTTATGAAGTGCTTCATGTATTTGCTTCCAGTAGCTTTTTCATAGTAGCTAAGGATATTCATGGGGAGAGGCACAGTGAAATCAATCTGTGTCTGGAAAAGTTGATCTGCTCCTTACTTGTTGTAACCTGAAGCCATTGCCTTCTTTTT
>VZRZ01006218.1:50140-71513 GCA_013398175.1 Climacteris rufus | reverse complement strand
TTTTTTTTTTTTTAATTACTGGTACATATTTGAGACCTGAGCCAAAATGATATAAGAAGGAATCCTGCTGTGGCTTTGCTGATTCTTTGAACAGGTCCTTTGACAGCAATAAACACTAGTGCTGATAGCAGAATATAAGGCAATTTCAAATCGGGCCATAAAGCAGCAAAAGCAGATGACTGCTGAAAAAAAAATCCTAATGTAAGAGCATGTGGTGGTCTACCACTACAGTGTAACCCCAGGTGCTCTGGTAACTCCTTCTGGGCAAGGAGGCTACAGTGCTTTAAAACCTCTCATGAGCTAAACACTGCAACATCCCATGGAAACAGGGAGGGATCCTTCACAGTGTGATCTGGTAGAGGGCTGATGTCTGCTCCCACCCCCATGGGGCTGGAGATTCTGATCCCAGCAGGACCACAGGATGCTCATCCAGGAAGCCACTGACAGCACTGGGACTGAATCTGCAAACCCCAGCCTTCTCCTGAACCAGGAACACAGCCCTTCCTCCAAGATGAGGGAAGAAAATAGACAAAGTTATGTTGACAGACTAATCTGATGACAGATGCTGTGCTTAATTTCCACATTAGACAGTGATGATATGGACTTACTAAATTCTATATTGAATGTACAAAAAGATTAATAATGCATTTCTTTTAATAAATATTTAAAGCATAGTCACATAGTGTCATACCCAAGAACTCAATCTTATGATTAGGTCCCCAAACCTGTGAGATTAATATTAAGATATCATAACTTGGTGGGTCGTTGTTTTTTTAAAATCTGTTCCTATTTCTGAGCCTTGAGTCTTGTTTTCCAGCTATTATTTTTTTCCTATGACAAGGAGGGGTAGAAACGGCCTTGGTTTTCAAAAGAAAGAGATTCTCCATTAATTACATGTATGGCTCTAGGAAATACACCAAATATCACATAACTTGGCATTCTTACACGTTTCATGTTCAAAGCACTTTAAAAATTCAGTTACTGGATCCTGCTAGCACCGGTGTATTTGGAGTTAGTGAAAAATGACTGCTCTAAGCAGGACTTGGGACCCTGACAAGGCTCTTTGG
Source organism: Climacteris rufus (assembly GCA_013398175.1). Lineage (NCBI taxonomy): Eukaryota > Metazoa > Chordata > Aves > Passeriformes > Climacteridae > Climacteris > Climacteris rufus. The sequence goes on along the minus strand of VZRZ01006218.1, from coordinate 70,446 downwards.
AGAATCAGGCCCTAAGCAAGATTTCTCAGGGTCTTTAGAGGACTCATAACTGGAATTACAGCTTTGGATTCCTCCTGTTCCGAAAGCACACTTCTCTTATTAAAGATACAAACACTCAAACAGAGCCTCATCCACTCTTGAGCATCTGTTTACACAGTCTAGGTAATTTTTGCTTACTTTGTTACTGACCTACCCTTCCAGCCAACTCTGCAGTAATAAAGCAGTCTACAACATCAGGAAAACAATGCACAAAAAAGGTTTTTAAATTTAATACCACACACTTCTGAAAGATCTGGAAAGTAACAAAGCACAAAATTGCAGCTCTTGTTTCCACACCTGCCTTTCTTCCCCATACACCAAACCAAAATTTTAACAGGAGTGTTTATTTGAAGAAAGAAAAATTAAAAGCTAATAGATAAGAGATGCACACTGGGGATTCAGAGGGCCCTGATCTAGGGACAGGAAAGGTCTCATTACACCTGGAGAGCCCTTTCCTTTCACTGTTAAATCCCACTCTTGGGCGTCCCTTCTGGAAGGCTTTCTGAGGTTGGCAGTGTTTGCACTGCTTTGAAATGCAAGTCTCCCCGCTTTGTTTGTTTTTGAAATGGTTTGAAAGGGAGGAGCAGACGTCCTTGGCTACTAAAGCTGAGCTTTCCCAAAACACAAGCTGCTGCTCTTTGTTTGCTTCTCGTTAATTAGCTGTGTGTCTAATTAGTGACAGGTTCCCTTTGGCTTTCCTGAAACCAAAGCCGCTCCATGTCAGTAGAGGTCCATCAGGGGACTTGTCAGTGACCGAATGGTTTCCAGCTGCTCCGGGCTCTCCTCACAAGCACGGTGCACACACTCTGCCACTCACCCCCTGCAGCCCGGGGGCTGCTGGGAGCCCTGCCAAAGGAGATACCACTCCCTTTATCCGGACTGAACCCCTGAATTCAGGCAGGTCCAAGCTGTAATATCCTAATCCACATTGCATCCTAATCCACATCACATCCTAATACACAAATGAAACACTTTCACACCGAGATAGGAAACAGGGGCTCCTTTTCTAACCCTCTGCTCTAGTCCACTTTCCCTTCCCAGTGCTTTGCTCTGACACTGTGGTCAAGATTCACCTCAGTTACTGCAATGCAATAACACTGATTTCACCCGAGGGTGAAAACTGTTTTTCAGCTGCACAGTGCATCACTCAGCTTTCAGGGCACTCACCGTAGGATACTGTTATTGCAGTTTGTTTATTTAAACCGAGGTGAGCTTGGCCTGTTACCAGCTTTAAATTCACCTTTTTGGGGACTCATTGAAAAATCTCTTCAGCTGCACATGCTGGTGTGAGAAAGAGGAAGGACACAGACTTGCACCATCCCAGGGGACCGCTGAGACTGTTTCTCCCCCACGCACATGCTTCCTGCTCTTCTCTGCTCACTTCCCCCCTACGGGTTTCCATCAGCAGGTCCCTAAAGAGAGAGGAGTTTATTTAATTCCCTACTGATGTCAGATCCTGTTGGTGCCAGAATGATTGATGGGCAAGCACCATGACTGACGGGAAGATGCGCTTTCAATTAGCTGTGTGGGCCACTTCCCTCTCCTGCTCTTGCTCCCCAAAGTCCCTCTGGGGCAGTGCCCTCGTTGCAGGGTTTCTCTTTGTACCAGCCTTCTGCATTCCCTGCCCTCTCTTATATCAGCAGCACCATTTTATACAAACATGGCTTATTTTAAACTGGGCAAAGCTGAACGTGAAACTCCGTCTTGGACATTAAACAACCCCCAAATCCAAAATCCCAGGCCACCAGAGAAGACATTTCTTCCAAAAGCCACAGGGTTGACAGGATTTTATTCAAAACCTCTCTGAAAGCCAAGGTGATACACGGCAGATGACAGCTCTGGGGAGTCATGGAGCCAGGAGAAAAAGCATAATCTTTACATGGTTTTGACTCCTATTTTGCAATAACCACTCTAAGACTGGGCTACATACAAAAACTGGGATTACTCCTATGAAACATTATCAAATGCAGAGTAGAGGAGAATTCATCCTCTTTGGTTTCTTGTTTCTGCAGAACATGTAATCTCTTAGCTCTTGCTCTCATTCTTGGTTATCAAATCCAACCCCTGGCACAGCCATCTGTGCAAACAGGATGGCATAAGAACATTAAAAGAGCATTTTCATCTTTTCCTCTGGGCATGAACTTGGCATGAACTGTTAAATTAAAACACCTAAACCAAAACGTTTTGCAACTGCAATAAAATCAAGACCAACATTTAAAATTCTGATGGTTAAACAAAAGCATCCCTTGACTTTTCTATATGGTCTTGCATTCAACAGTGATTTTTAAAAATCACTCACAGGATCCCAATGTAGAGCATTAAGCTATATTTTAGTGTAGCCATAGAGTTTCTCTCCCAGAGCAAACCTCCAAAGGACAGTCTGGTTTGGCAGCATCATGTCCTGCGAGGTGTTTACCTTGTAAAAGGCACTGGCTATAGCAGAATCCATCTCTCACTTAGGAGTGAAACACAATCTTCACAAAGGTGACATATTCGTGTTTCTTTCCAGGTTGCTCTAGAAATAATACAGTTTCCTGGAAATATTTTCCTGCACCAAGATTTTCCATGAAGAACAAACAGTACAATCTAAACATTGACTGCAGCCCAGCAGACTGAAACCATTTTCCTGTGTCAGAGTTTTAGCAATAGCCAGATGTAGATGAACAGCAGGTGCCAACAGAAAACATCAGCTCTGAGCTCACATGCTCTTCACCAGCCAAGTCCAAAGCGTGCAGCTAGGTTACTATTTCACTTCCCACAGTAAAGGTGATCTAGTCAGTAACAATGGTGTGGACATGAGAGAAGGCAGGGCAGTAATGAAGAACAACACTACTCTGGGACAATCCACTCCAGAAACAAAACCATTGGGCTAAGAGTTGAAGAGATGTGTAGAGAGACTCTGGTGCTGATGTACTGAAAATATGAACAGCTAAGACCTGCTTTCCTGCTCAAATAAAGCTGTTTTGTTTTACATTAAATCATGTCCAGAGACATTCACCTTAACCTAAATCACCTGTGAATGGTTCTCTGTGCCCCATCCCTCCATCCACAAACACAGTTTGATCCATTTCCAGCAGATCTATACAGATCACATTACAAAGCTCACTACTCCCAACCCACTGGCTTCATGTATTTCCAGAAGCACTGTTGTCTTCTGGAGTTTACAACGCAACTTGAATCCAATTTTGGAAACACTCATCTAGAGCTTGCCTAGCATTTATATATAATCAATAATTTTGAGACAAACACTTCTGTACTGGCTGGTACAAAGATTCCTTACTTACACAAACTAAACAGCCTGCCAGTATGAATAGCAATTAAATACAGTTACAAAATCATCTGTCATTTCCAGCAATGAGCCAAATCTTCCTTGTTTTAGACAGGCAACATAACTCAAAATCAGTTAACATTGTGCTTGTACTGTTTGAGGAAGAACACTCCAAAAGACTGGAAAGAAATAGCCTCTAATAGTGATCCTTTCCCACATTTCCACGTGGAAAAAGAAACCCCAAGGAATGTCTCTACTGCAGCCTTCCAGCCTCTGTTGCTTTTCTAGTTCAAGCTGAAAAATGCCACAGTACATAGAAGTGCATGAAAAAGAAAGCACCTGACATACTTGGTTTAGGATTTAAGTAACATGTAAAAGCAGATGTGTGAAACTTTTCTGTATGACTCGTTGCTTATCCTTGGTCAACTACAATTAGGAAAACAACAGGGGGAATTAAAATGGGACAGAAAACCACAAAGGATCAAAAGCTGAGACATCATTCAGCCCAACCCCAGCCTCACTTACAGCATGTGAACGTGGAATAAAATCAGTGCCATTCTTGCAGACTGTTGTGACAATAAATGAGATGTGCAGTACCATCACTTGTTTCACTGGGCTGGTGTATTGGAACACATACCTCTGACAGGAGATGCTACACACAGCTGAAGCTGACAGTTAGAACTGGTCTGGACTCTGAAGGCTGGACTGCTTCCTTTGGGTTACACACTGAGGGGTGGCAGAGGTGTGTCCCCACTGCCTGCTGAGCAGTCTGAAATGAAAAGAGAACCTGGCTTCACTGTCTGCTGTTCATCTGTTGGGAAAATAATTTGCAGAGAAAAAGAGAAAATACATTTCTTCTTCACTTTCTATCAACTTCCCCTGCAATTATACACATGGCTTAGATCTAGTGCAAAGGAGGGACCAGGGAAAAGGGAAATAGGGTTGTCTTTGGAGAAGCAACTTAATTACGTTCAGTGTGGAGCCAGATCCTACATTAAAAAGGCCATAGTACAAGGAGTTCAGCAGGCCATGAGGGAAATAAGGATTTCATATCTAACAAAAACAAGGAAAAAGGAATGTCTTTTTAGATACCACATGCTTTCAAAACCAGGGCAAGAAGCCTATAAGGAATGCCATTAGTGCCAGCCAGTGCAGCATGTCTGGCTTCAAAGCTGCCCTTGTGACACTGCATGTGTTTTTTTCATCTGTGTCTGTAGAAGAGAGCAGTAAACAGTTCCAGCAGAGCTGTGATGGTCAGATTTGGGACAGAGTTAGAAAAAAGCCAAGTGCAGGCTAAGTAGGGAGTGCCCACAGAGCCAGTACTAGCTTCTAAATTGCTTGTCTCTTCATTCGATAGAAATTCACACTGGGAAATGCTGCACTCTGATCCAGACATGTGTTGCCTGTAAAAAACCTCCAAGATCACCTGTAACATGAAGCAAAGGAAGGGCAGGAGGATCTGACAACATTTGTTTCAGCCACCACAGCAGAGATGAGTGGGGCACAGTCGTGTCTGTGTGTACAAGACCCATGGGATGGCGATGGGATTCAGAGAATCCTTTGGTGGAAGCAGCTCCTTGACCCATTCCCCCAGTCTGACTGTCTGGAATGAGCAACCGGAGGGATGTTCCAGCCGGGGACATTTCTATCCAAATGTCGGAGAAATCTGTCCCGGAGCAGGACGTCCCTTTTCCTCACCCGCTGGCCGGTGGAAGCGGCAGAGCAAGTGCATCCCAAGGGCTGTCTCCAGGTTCCTGGTGCCCTCTGCTGACCAGCAGGAGGAGCAGGAGCCTGATGGGATAGCGAGGGGAGAAAGCTGCCAGGCCTCTGCCAGGCTGTGGAGAGGCCTCAAACACAACGTCCTGTGGAGTAAGAAGTCCCTTCCCTCTCCCCAGTCTGACCAGGTATCCCACGCAGCAACACATCTGCAAAGGGACAACATGGCCACTGTAAAATCACATGCATGAGATGATTGTAAGTGTCACTGTGAACCTCAGCATCCCTGTCACTCCCAAACCTTTTCCAACCAGCAGAAGGTATTTTAAAAATCACCGGCATCTGAGGGTTTGTCTTCAGTGAACAGCCCCCTCACCACATACTGAAGTGCATCAGCCCCTACAGCCCTGCACCACAAAGGGGCAGGGGAAGTGCAGCATGGCCCAGGAGCACTCTGTTTGTTCTGAGTGAAAGAGGGGATTATCTCAGTGGGGCTAAACAAGTGCCCTGAAGATTCAAGTGATGTCCAGAGACAGCGGAAAACAAGCTGCACTGCAGCCACTCTGATAGCATAAGATAAAGGGGCTGATGGCTTAAAGAAAAGGGCCCATTGCACAGGACAAATGGAGGGTAAATCGGTCTTTTTATTTCCTGCTCATGTCAGCTGGTGATGAATTAGGAACAGAAGAACCTGACAAAGAGCTCCCATGGTCCAAACCAGCAGATTGAGAATTTGGGAGGTTCAGCTCAGCAGGGACCCCATGGCTGCCTTGTTGCACCTGCCCAGCTGCCTGTGGGCTTGGGCTTAGACTGCAGGGTGGGTGAAGAGGCAGGAGCTGCCCAGGCACTGCTGCTGTGACTGGCAGCACAGCTTCTCCCCAAGGCTGATGAAGGGGCTGAGGAGAGAGGAAGGGGCCTCCTTGCTAAAGTGTACCAGCCTTTTGTGGCAGAGCCAGCCAAGCAAGAGAAGTTGCTGCAACTTTGTCCCTGGCCTATCAGGGTTTTTTACAGGACAGAAACTTTTTGCTGTCTTAGTACAGCTTCAGCAGGGACAGCACATGGGTTTCATGCCCCACCAGCTCAAAAGAACAAGCACTTGCCAGCAACCCTTCAGCTCCAGGCTGCCCCTGCACCCAACAGCTCAGGAGCAGCTGGCTCAGAGCACCTGCACCAGGGGAGGTTGTGCCAAATAGCCAGAACACTGTTTGCCACACAGAAAAGGGTGATTCAGGCCCTCCAGACTGATCTGCCACCCTCCAACTTACAACAAACTTAGCCCTTGGCCACCACAGAAATTTTTTATCCACTTTGTTTGTTAGGGTGTCACTGGGCTGAAGGAGCCTTTTCCATGTCTTGGAGCCAGCTGACCTGGGTAAGAGCCCTGCTTCCTCACCTGCGTTGGTGCATGCAAGTGTGCATCATTCACTGCATCCCACAGCTGAGGTGCCAAAAAGGAATGCTGGCCTTGGCATCTGCTCTGCAGGCCCAGGAGGTATGCACCGAAAGGCACCTGCTTTCAGGCTGTGGGAACAACCCTGTCAGGTCTCCATTAGAGAGGGTGATGACAGTTGCACTTATACAGGTGTCTAGGTTTCACCCATAAGAAACGGGCAGAAGGATGCTTTAATGAAGGGCACACCAAGGAAAAGCACCTTCTCTTGGCTAACCTCTGCCCCCTGCTCCTTGCCACCCACAGTGGGCTGATGGTGTTCCATGAGGTTGAGCAACCAGTTCTGGTGGCAAATCTTGGCTTGTTGTCACAGAGCAAGAGGCAGAACTTGCAATAAACTGGTCTTTATAAAAGCACTTCCCCGCATGTTTTCCCTTTGGTGGCACTGCAGCACCTCCCCTTCCCAGGTGCCCTCTCCTGGACTGGACCTCAATTAACTCACAGCCTCAGGCTATAAATCAAGTCAATAAAAGGGGCTGTAAAATAAACATGAACAAGTCTTCCCCCTTCCATTCAAACGTACTGAAGTGGCAAAGCCTTTTTCCAAGCAGAGCTTAGACACCCTGTACTTCACTGGCCTCACAAGAGGGAATCCAATGTGCTCACACATTAATACAGGTGACCTGGTCACTGGGATGCAGGCAGTGCTAAGAAGTGCCCCATGGCTTGGAGGTCAGACGCAGGTCATTTATTCAGAATTTCCATGGGGTGGACAGTTGTAATTTACAGCTCACAAGAGCTAGAAAATATTTTAGAGAGGGAGGTTAAATAAGCAAAGTTGTTGGGTTTTATTAAAAGGCCTGGCCTACCAGAACATAAAAGCATACATTTCATCCAGCAGACCTACCTGACACCTCAAATAAGGAAGAAAAGTATATCTTCAGCACCAGAGCCAAAATCTGCTCCAAGGGAAGCCCAGGAGGTCAGTAAAGTTGGCTGCATGACACTGTCAACACAAAGGACTAAATTCTGCTGTCAAAGCAGCAGCCATGAGAACTGTGACCTTTTCTAAAAATTTGCAGAGGAAGAGAACAGAGGGTATATAAACCACTGTTATTTGTAGTACTCCAGTGTCTAAACCTTCCAGCTGAAAACAGGGCAACAGCATGCCAGGTGCTGTAAGCCAAAGTGAGAGAAACACCCTGCTTTGAAGTAGTGAAATCCCTGTAGGCATGAGGGGTAAAGAAGATAAAGCAAAGTGAGCAGAGCTTTTGCTGGGTTCTCCTGATCCACCCAAGGCCCTGTATACCCTCACTGGGCAACAGAGCAGGATAATCCCTTCAAAAGCTGTCAGGAACAGTCTAAAAAAGTAAGATGACCCAATTTAGGGAAAGTTCTGCTTTTCAACCAGCTCTCCACACTGTCCAGCAGCACAGCAGCCTCACTCATCTGGTCTACAGAAAAGAAACCAACTTTACTACCCCAAACCACTGCCAGTTCCCTCCATTCTCCAGACCCTACATCAAACATTTTTATAGTCTTAAAAGCCATATGGAACCTAGAAATACATTATCCACCTTCCTGGGTCAAAACCAGCAAAGTAACAGTAACTCCCCAAATCTTTGCATTACCACACCCTTTGGAAACCTTCCATCTCCCTTGTAGCTCATAATCCAGCCCTGGGGAGTGTCTAACTCATAAGCAGACTGTTTGCTAGGAGGTAAATCCTCTGCATATTTTAATGAAATGGATGTGTAGCCTGTTTTCATTAGCAGAGGGTCCGAAGTCTGTTCAGAACTGAGCTGCTCCTTGCATTAGGGAGTGAGTGAGCACATACATGTACACGCACCCAAAATGGAACAATAAGGGTTAAAATCCTTATGTATATCCCTTTGTGGCCACTCTTTCTGTATTATTGTCGGTTTGCAAAGAAGTGCTCATTCAGAGAAGCAGGTGAGACACCTTTAGAGTCATTAGATGGATCAGAAGATACAGAAAAAAAGAGTTCAAGAGAGGAGGAAAAAGCTGAAGGGGACTGAAATCTTCCTTCAAGTCTTTGTCCCTTCTCTACAAATGGGGAACTATGACAATGCTCCTGTAGTTTGTCCAGTTAATTATAGAACAATACGAGGACCTGGGCTGTGATGGATTGGTGATTTACAAGATAGGAGTGTGAGAGCCGGGGAATGGTAATTACACGAGTGCTTCCACACTGCCTATACAACGGACTGTTTGACTAATGAAAAGAATCCCTCGTATCTGCCTTCCCCTGCTGATAAGAGCCGAATGCCACACAGGCCCAGGTAAACAGCACGGTTTGGCGTCACTCAATCTGGAGGGGATGCCCGTTATCCTTCCCCCCACCTGGGTCTGGAGAGGCACCCAGGGAGAAGGTGCAGCACTGGCAACTGCTCACCTTCCCTACAGGGAGTGGATGCCCAGGACCGAGATAAGAATCGCCGAGGCAAGGCCACAGGCAGGGGACAATGGCAAGGCTTGGGCCACAAAGCCATCCATCACTTGGGAAACAAAGCTGTTGTCAGCAGGGGCGGCCGCATCCTCCAGGCATGTCAGTTGTCGAGTGAGTTGGATGACAGGCACGTCAGGGACTGAGGAGGCCTCCAGGGAGATGCTAAGAGGAGAAGAAAGACCATAGAGTGATTGTTGCTACTCCACACCATGCCAGGAAAGGCCACACTGCTTCACAGGTTCCTTCCAGGTAAAGAAAGCATGAATCTCTTGATACCAAGTTTGATTTTTCTTAACTGAAGATTTCTTCAGTAGTTGAGGATGCAGCACTTTTCCTTGGAACAAGGGAGTATTGTAACTGCACAAATTAAAGCCCTTCACATCTTCTGACCAAAAAATCTAGGCTCAAAATATTCAGGGAATTTCTTTTTCCTCTTTTGTGAATGGTGTGAACCTTTCCCTGAAGTCTCTGAGCATCCATCCAAGAATCGTCCCTGCCTACAACTCATCTTCCAGCTCTATTCCTGGTAACTGAGTGATTGATGTTAGCTACAGTAACCCCATCGTAAAATGGAGGAACATTGGAGAACACTGACAACTGCACAGAGGGGTCGCAAGGGAAGGGAGCTGTAAGGTGGTGCACACATCTCCTTCACACTTCATGCACATCTCACACTTACTTAGGGTTTGCCCGAGGAACAGTTTTTTTGATGAGCCCCTTCAGTGATTACTGTTATTTCAGACAAACAAAGTAGCTCAGTTTGACTTCCCAACCCACTCGGTCCTAATTGCCCCATATAGACAAGCCCCTGCATGAGTAGCTTCACACATATGTAGTTCCACCAAATGATCCACCTAGAGGGAACAAGTAAATTTCCAGCAGGTATGGCTTCCACATGAAAGTGATACAAGAACAGTCTTTCTGAGTTCAGTACTGGCCAGAAGGTAGGAATGAAACACATGTTTCTGATCATTTCAGAAGCTCCCAAAGAAGTCTGATTCAGAGCATGCACAAGAGTTCGAAGGGGAAGAGAGGAAACGTATCCTGTTTCAAGTGTCTCATTTTTTTATTAAGCCATCTTAGCCACTCTTAACACATGTATGTGAGGTGTCAGCCCAGGGCAATGTGCAGAGTAGCTCATGATGCAGATATTAGCAGTGAAGACATCCCAGAGCTTGGAAACTGCTCAATTCAGCAATGTGGTCTGAGCTCATTGTAAAGAAAGATTAAAATGGAGATGAGAGTGTGAACATGGACTCACGAGTACCAAGGTTTACAGCGGGTACATCTCAGATTAGAAGCTGCTCTCTCTCCCTTCTTTCTCCCCATTGCAGCTCCTGGGATTTGCCTTCTCTGTGTCATGTTCGGTGACTTTTTGCTTATTTTTCTGCAGTCGAGAGAGATGCCACAAACCTGGAGCTGGGCCCTTCCACCCATTAATCAAAAGCTACAAGTGCTCTGCAGGGAGACAAAACCTCTGTGTGTTTTCTCTGATATTTCTGGAGCACAGCATGGAGGGGGGGGGGGGCTGGGCAAAGGACCCCTAGTTAGATTAACATTTTATTCAGAGACCTATTAATCAAAGTCAGAAGTGGCGTGAAGCGGCACCAAGGGAGAAAAATAGCTGGACAATCAAGGCCCTTTCAAAAAAAAAACCCAACCAACCAACCACCCAACAAAAAAAACCTCTCAGCTTGTCCTGATTTACTGCAACTCTCTCACAGAACTAGATGAGAGAGGGGGGATTTGCAGCCTCTATCCAAACAGGAATGGACCATACAGGTAAATTCTGGCTTTTTTCACATTAAGCAAACAACTTGCTGTATCCTGCCCTCAGCACCAGTCAAAAAGGTCCCTATCTTTCTTACTCCAGAGCATAACGCACTTTCATGCAAGCTTATACTTTTTAATTATTATTTTTGGAAGACAGCACAATCACACTTCTTTTTCTTACAAGGAAAGACAGGCACAGTTAACGGTAACAGGTCTGGCCAGCGTTCTGCAGGGCCTTTTGGGGAGGAGATAAATGACCTTAACAGCACGATACGGACAGGAGTCAGGCGTGTATGTGCTGGGAGACTGAACAACCCTGTGTTTGTTCCCCCCGGCTCCAGCACTAACTCATCATGAGACGAAGCACAGTGACACAGGTGCTACGAGCCTGAAAACACAAAGACACACTGGGCACAGTGCAAAAGGGGTGCTTTGTTTGAAGGTAAAGATCAACCAGGGAAGAATTCAACACTCAACTCTACAGTTTGCCCCAAGAACTCAGACACTGAAGCTCCACATGTCTCAGTGAAAGTCCAGTCCATTCTTGACTTCTGTCTCCTCAGGCTGCTGGAGGATGGTACCTCAAGGACCTCTGAAACCTCAAGGCACAGAAGGGAATTGGGTCCCATGACCCCAAAGGGTGATGGCATTAAGAACATTATTCTCTAGGGGCTTGGTCAGTAGTACGACCTAAATTAAATAGATCCCAGAGGAAAACCTTGTGCTTTCCTCTGAAAGTGGGCCAAGTCTCCTGGAAGAGGGAGGGCAAAGACTAAATGGCATGGCAACATTATGACCAGTCATGCCAAGCAGTTCAAGGGCAACTATGGCAGCTGCCTTTTACAAAGACAGCTTTGCCTTTCAGCAAGGAAGAGGAGACGGGGAAAACTGCATGCATGCGTTCCCTGCCCAGGGAAAACCAAGGCATCTCCAGCAGCTTTGGGTTGGTGTTCTCCTGTGGTGAGTTCCTGGCAGCTGATGAGAGCAAGGAAACTTAGGGAACTTGATCCCTTCTGTCTTCCTCAGGCTTCTGCCCCCTCCGATCCCAAAACACAAGTATATGGAGGAAGAAACAGATTTTTCCTGTACAGATACACAAGACGCCAGGCAAAGGGAGGCTTGTGGAATGCACAGCCCAGTGGATCTAGTTTCCCAGAAAGACTGGCCTGGCCTTAGCAGAAGGTTAATTAACTCTGGCAGCTCAGGGCTGGAAAATGTCCACTTCATGCACTGGAGTGCCTGGCCACGGGTGAAGAGAGGGCCAGGCAAACCATAGGGGCAAAGGTCCATCTGCAGACACACATAAAAAGCTTGGCTGGGCTTGTGCCTGGGTCCTGTGGGAGGAACACAAGAAAAATTTAGCCAACTGCTGTAGCCAGAGCAGGGTCTTGCGGGTGCAAGGGGAGAACAACAAAACCACAAAAGAGCTGGAAAAACACATCCATGCCAGGCGTAGGTGGAGATGCATTATCGTATGAGGCAGGCGTGCACTCTGCCCTCCCTTCTCTGGGCAACACAAGTGTCTTCAGAAAAAATGGCTGAGGGCTTGACAGGGCTTAGAGACACATTCCTCAGTGGGTGCTGGGGTTCACAAGTAGGGAAGCCGAGTGCATCACTGCAGCATAACAAAGACATGAAGTTACTCCAAGGCCCCGCAGACCTGATGAAAGCAGGACTTGGCTTCCCTTGCACACTGAAAGAGGAGACTCTCCCATATCTCTGTGCAAGTTTGAGTGAAGTGTGTTCAAGACAGAAGACCTCTGTTCCCATTGCTAGTTTTGCACATTGCCAGACTGCAGGATACATTTCATGGTCAACAAGAACAAAGTCAGAGATCTCTCTTCCCAGTATAGCAGCTCCCAACTGCACCACACATCAAAAAATGCCCTTGTTCCCTGTCTTTCCTGTAGCACCTAGGATCTGAGTATTTTGGGAAGTCTCAGCATTTTACAAGACTTCTGTGAGGTGGCAGGAATGTAAGACCAGGGTCTGGAGACAGACACTGCTCCCAAGACCCTGATGTGCTGTAACATTAACTCTTCATCCTCCCACTTACTGAAAGCTAGAGGGAACTTGGCAATTAATTTAACCATGAAGAATGGGAGCACATGGTCCTTCTTCTCCAGTGTGCCAGTTATTGAGAAGGAAGCAAGGAAGAGCTACATGCAAGAGAGACACCTTGGGCTGCACATCCTTCCCTCTGCCCTCCCAGGAAGGTGGTGTGAGATGCAGGGGTGTTCAGTCCCAGCTTTGCTGCTGATGTGTTCTGGGAGAGCAGGCTCTCTTTCCCTGCTTCAGTTTGTCCATCTCTGCAATAGGTGCAACAGCTGATATCCAGCTTGGCAAAGCCCTCTAACATCCATTGTTGAGAAGGATCTGTGAGACAGCTCTTATTATTGTACTAATTGTGTTCCTCACCTTTCCTAAACAGCAGGTTCATCACAAAGTAGGTAAAAGGATGAACAGTGCCTGGAGCTATATTAAACTGTCCCATCGTCCAAAAGGTAAGAGACCAAACCCTTTATGCTGTATTAGGATGGAGTAAGGAGCAACTGGGGAGCTTACATATCTGCCCAGGGATGCCACTTTGTAGCAAAAGAAGGGTTAGAAATTAACACAGCGTTTCTGTGATTCCTTGGCTTGCTACTCAAGATGAGTATCATAGCCTTAAATATTTGAGGGAAATACTAAACCGAAACAAAGGAAAGTAAGGTTCAAACTGAATTGTTTGCAAAGAATAGGGAAGAAAAAGAGAAGGAACACAGGCCAGGAGATACTGGACAAGCCAAGGAAAACATTTTGAGAACACCATGCCACTTAGTGCAGTCAAATGTATTTCAAAAGCAAAGAAACAGTTTTTCAGAAGTTACTGCATAGCCGAACTGTAGGCAGGAGGTATATTGCTGCCCCTGCTCTGAACCAGGCATATCTTCTTCTGCCCAGCATTTTTCACTCACAAATTTCAAAGCATTTACAGATGTTCAAACTTAGCATACTTCTGAGATTAACTTTCTAGATTAAGTTTCTTGATAACTCTACTCAATAAAATAGACTTAAGCTTTTTCTTTCTGCTCACAAAAGTCCTGCAAAAGCTGCTTTGCTATGAAGTACAGGGTGCCTCACGGCAGCCCACAAGTTCTACTGCTTTCCTCTCTACTGCAAGTGCAGCAGCTCAAATATATTTATGTTTTATTTTATGTACAGCTTGGCATACACTAACTTGAGTACAGAAACTCCAGCACAAGAGCCTTCCTTGCCTGCTGTGCTGGACTCTGAAGCAGGGCTGGATTAGCCAGAAAGGTAGGAGGGCAGGGCAGGAGCAGAGAAAGCGAGCGCCAAGACAGGCAAGGGAATCCTGGCATTCCTCTCTGAGCCTGTAACCAGATCCTCCCTCCTCTGTTTTTCTTGCCACTCATTCTCCAGCTGTAGGAATGGTTGAGGAGACAACAAGGCCAGCTCAGTAGGCAACAACTGATTCAGCATTTGTACATCAGTAATCAGCCCAGCTCAAGCTCTTGTTGCCAGCAAACTGCCCACCAGGTGCAGCCCTTTTTTCTGCTCACTCCTGGTCTTTGCCTGGTCCTGTGCACAGACTTCATCCTGAGGGCTGTTTGATGAATGCACCAGTTGTATGCTCTGGGTTTCAGCTGAATCATTTCCAAGATAGATTTCTTTTTTCCTCTAAGATGGGAAACATCTGAGATAACTTCCCATCCCACATGGATTTCACAATTTCCCATCCCTGGTAATGTAGAGTGACTAGTACATGGGGCCCTGCAGACATCTACAGATAAAGGCAAAGCAAGGTAGGAATGCTGGAAACTCGCAGACAGGGATTGAAATTACATGCTAATTTTTCCCCAGCTAATTAATCACTGGAACAAGTTTGGGGAATACAGTGCCCAACTTTCATCCCAATTTCCTTCCATTTTGACAGGACTCAGATGCTTTCTGTGGTTTTAGAAATACTTGCCTTACTGTACATAACTAATGTTAGGCTACCAGGACGTGCAGAATCCAGTGCTCTTGCCCCACAGCTGGGCCTCCCTGCATTGGAGCTCCTTAAAGAGATTCATTTGGGCAGTTTGTGTGCACAGCCCAGCACATGCTCCTAAGGCTCCTTCAGCAAACCCTGGCTTTACTGAAGTCAATGGCACAACAGAACAGGGCTAGGATTTCACTCCACTGCCATCAGGTTGCATCCAGAACACAAAGTAGGGCACTGGATTATTGCAACACACAGTGACTTACCCACAGCTGACTTCTCCCACAGTGTGAACACCACCACATAGTTCAAACCATGCTGCACTTAATGAGGAGCTTTCTTTCAGATCCACACAGGAAAATACATCTCATGATATATTTTTGAATTACAGACAATTCAATTCCCTCTCTCATACATCTTACAGAAATAGAAGCCAATACAATTTTTTTTTTTTTTTTGCTTAGGCCAAATCCAGCAATGGAAAGAATATAAAAACACTACCTGATGTGCTGTAGGAAACCTCAAGGGAATTTGCACACTGAAATTAACAAGCAGCACTTGGAGGGAGTTTCCCTTCATTTAGGGGTAGGCAGCACAGAAATGACAATGCTGCTTCTTGTGCTCTTGCAAGTCTCAGGAAAAAAGGAAAAGAAGCAAAGGGATCATTAAAATGCCATTCTTGACGGATAGTGGCAAGAGGGGAGGAACAGGAGAGGAAGTAATCAAGAACACCAAGGTCTTGCTTTCAAAGCCTCCTGCACTGGAGGATAAAATTCATCAGTTTGGTGGTTTTGGTGCAGCTTGGCCATCAGAGAACCAAACATGGGAAAGCAGCAAGCTGTATCTATGTACAATTTGGGAAATGCTGAGAGCAGTGGGAAGGGTGTGGAACAGCAAGTACCAAGAGAATAGGCAGCAGCTCAGAGCAGAGCTGGGGACGAGGTAAGAAGGACGACACCAGTTTGATCAGAAGTGAGCAGCCAGCCCAGGGAGGAAACCTTGGGCTGGACCCAGAGAGAAGCATTTTAAGGCACAAAACCACACACAACTGCACAGGGAAACTGCCCTCCACTTCATTGGTTTCAATGTGGACAAACTCCCTGCAGCACACGGGGATTCATGGAAATTAAACATGAAGCCCAAGTCCCACTGACTGTCATTTTGTCTTGTGTCCCCACAGAACAAAGATTTCATGTTTTACTTCCCTACTCTCTCCCTGCAGGAATCCAGGCAGCTGACCTAATATGAAGATTCACCTGCAAGAGGTACAAAACAGCCTGGGGAAAAGCCTTCATTTCACCAGCAGGTTCATTCACAGAGATCACAACACAGCACATAAGGGGGCCATTGTTTCTGGAATAAAATCTCCATTTGAGCTCTCTTCTTTGGCCATGATCAATGGGAAGGAATTAAAGTCTCATCCTGGGAAAAAACTGAGCTTGCTAACACTGTGTTGACAGATCAGGTAATGGAGAGGCAGAGCAAGTGTGGGTACCCACATCATCTTTTGGTGAGCTTGAGAATGCCGGAGGTAAAAGCTCCTGGTGAAAAAAGCTCCCAAAACAGAGGCACAGCCCTTATCATACCCTATGACAGACAACCAAGTCAAGGGCTAGGAGTCCTAACAGGAGATGCTGCTGTTTCACACTCCTTCCATCCAGATTTCAGCTCCTCCCCGTGCAGAGGCATTTAAATTCCCTGGGTGCTTACCCAGGTGCCTGTTCAGCCTCTGCCCTGTCCGTCCCACAGATGCACTGAGCCAACCCCAATAACTTTGAGCCCTCTGTCCTACACAGCCCTGGGGTATTCTCAGAGCACTTACCTCCCACCCATCCTCCAGGCACCTTCCCATCTCCACAGGAAACCCACTGCTCTCACCACTCAGTGTCAATGGGCAAGGGCTTTTTCTACCCCCTGTCAAAAGATAGATTTTCCCCCTCCAAAGCTCATCAGAATAAATACCCACAGAGAACCAAGCCTATTTCCAGCATAGCCACAGCACCACAATGCCCACTTTCCTGCCCCTCTGTTTCACTCTGATGCTTTGATACAACAACAAGAAATGGATCTTTTTACCTAGTAGTTACTGGTTCAAAAAGCAGTGTCTGCTGCTTGGGCAACTAAGTCTGGGGCATCACTGTCAGCCTCTGGGCAGACACACATCACACTTGCCTTCATCCTCTCCTAGGCCCAAATCTCATGTATATTTTACTAGTCAAAGCAAGCAGGAGATTAAAAGCGATTTGCTGCCCTCTCCCGAGCAAGCCCCAGTGACATGTCAGTACTGTAGAGGCTCTGGAGACAGACATTCCTGCACTGAGCACAGCTGCTCCCATGCAAAAGGAATGGCACTGATGTGGCACCAAAGAGCTGTGACAGGGCAGGTTAGAAGTGATCATCAGCTGTTACAGACCAGGACAGCAGATCAGCTCCACGGCCTGAACCATTTGGTATCCACAGAGGACATTCCCAGCATTTCGGTTTCATAACTCTCAGGTTAATATTCCTTTGTGGAAATACAAAGAAATACCTCCCAGCATATTCTGTTCTCAGTAGTCACAAACATTTCAGACCATAAGATATATAAAGAAATAGGAAAAAAAATTACTTGTAGATTTAAGAGGGTAATTTGAGGGTGCTTTTTTGGACCAAACCCACTTAAATCTTTTATGTCCTCCAGTTGTGCTCTATCCTGTCCTTCCAGGGAGCATATAACTTTACCTAGACATACAGTATTTACACACACACTATCTTCAGAACAAAACACTGCAACCTGCTGCTTTCAAGACACTTCTCCAAGATAACTAATCTTTCACAGAAACTTGTTAAATTAGACTGTGATATCCATTAAAGCTCTCTGGAATCAGGCCTGTGAGCCTGAGAGAGCCTATGTTTTCATATGCAAATATAAACCAAAAAAAAGGTAAAAGCCACTTCTAAACATTTCTAAAATATTTGTTCTCTCATGTACCCTAGGACAGATAAGATGTCCCATGATGTGGAATCAACACTGCTTTTCTTGACACTCTCTCTGGGATGGCCTGCATGCTTCAACCCTGAAGGGAAATGAGGGGTTTGAAGAAGGCCAGGTAGCCTCACATTCATGGCCATGAAATTGTCTCTTACAATTTGTAAACAGTGCAACAAATCCCACATCGGGCTGTCACCAAGGCATCCATTGCAAGTTCTCACTCGGGCACATGCACAAGCACACAGCTGTGACTACAGGAGAGAGGGATGTGCCAGGCTGCTCCAGGACTTTGCTCCATATTTTCTCCAAGCACTCCAAGCCTAATCTCCAGCTGCTGCATGGAACTGGCCTGTCCCAGAGACCAAGCCCTGCAGTGGGTGATAACAAGTTGCTGCCTGTGTGTACAGATGTGATATTTTCATCACGTGCCTGAGGGTGCAGAACCTGTGAAAGTGTAAATAAAAGAACAGGAGCAGGTTCCCAAGGGTCACATGGACCCAGGCAATCTGTAAACAAGTGCCTGCAGCAATCCTGAAGCAAAACGGAACCACTATCACCGTATGGTACAGAGAGTGAAAAAGGGGTTCTCTGTGGGATTATGGGCTAAAATTCTCTAGTCTCCAAAACCAGTTTGCTCTGCTTTCAAGCTTCTTTTACTCTGCCAAACATGCAGAAGTCACCATGAAGATAACTGAGAAACAAGGTCTTTGGAAGAAGTAAAAACCAGTGTGCCTTCCCCAATGTCATCCACCAACCATTTGGTCCTTCACTTAGAAAATGCTGACTGCTTTTTAGACACCTCAGGCTGGGAGCTCTGCATCACGGAGACTGCAAACACTTTGGTCTGGTCTCCCAGGCTTCTTTAACCTGGTAACTTTTAGACAAAGGAGCTGCTTGGAAGCATCTGAACCTCTGGTAATGCAGCAGCCTGTCCAGCAGGCCTGGCAGCACAATCCTTCCTGCCATGGGGTTGGATTGGCCTTGATACTAGAAAATTATCTGCAAAGCAGCTTAACAGCTTGTGTTTATCTCCACCATATTTCACTACTTGCCTTTTGAAGCATCTGTGCATTCTTGGACAGTCTCTCTTAGAAAGAAAGCTAGATCTCCCTTCAATGACATCCCAGCAGATCCTCCACTGGCCAGTGGAGCAAGAAAGCATCTGTGACATGCAGATTCCTGAGCCAGGAGAAGGCAAGATATGCAGGCTCTAGATTTATGGATTAGACATGCTGCCATGGCACACAAATCACTCTGCACTCAGTGCAATTCATCATCCCAGTGCCATGGCTGGTCACATTCTTCACAAGTGCAAATAACGCCAAAAAGGCTTTTTACCTTTCATGTGCCAAGACTTAATGAAGCAGAGTCAGGAGCCCTCCTGCCTCCACGGGGAAGCAAAACCAAAGTCAGCAGCTGTTCTGTCTTTCTGGGCACACTGAGCCCTGCAGGGCTTCCAGCACCCCACGGCAGCGTTACAGACTAAGCAGTCACGGGGCTGGGACCGTGCCTGCCCAGTCCAGTCTCTCCCTGTGCCTGTGGCACTGTCAGTACTGCCCACGTGCACCAGCAACATCCTCTAACCCAGATAAATTCAGCTAAAAATCTGCAGGCAAAACCAGGGATTCGTTCTGCCACATCAGCACACTCTGCGCATTCTTGAGCAAGCAAAGAGATTTTTACACCGCTTGCATGTATTAGTAAATGAAAAGGACTGCAACAACATGCATAAAACACTAAAATAACAGTATAATTGGCCTATAGGAACGAGAAGGAAAGGGTGAAGGGATGACAGTGGGTTGTGCTACTTCCTTACACAGCTGCATCTTGATTCTGGCGAAAGGACAGCGAGGAGGAACAAGCCAGAAAATGGGCTTACTATTCCTGTGGAAAGCTAGTTTCTCATGGGTAATAAATAAAAAAAATACAACAGTACTTAAAAATCAGATTTGAGAGCATTGGGGGCCTCAGGAGCACCAATGTGGACCTCTCCACACATGAGGCTCCTCGATGGAACTGTGTCCCTCCTTGGAAGTCATGGTCATGGTGATATTGCAGGGGATGCTGATACAAGAGGTGCATTGGGTAGATTCCAGCATGGTCCAATCCCCAGAAGAAAAAATAAATCTGAGTTGGACCCCCATTTCCTTGGGTGCGTCACTGCCACATGCAGTCAGGCCAACGCCACAGGGGTCAATGCTGGAGGGACACAGGGCAGAGCAAGGAAATAGCAGAAGGCAGAGCCCCAGGTCGCTCACCTCAGTCAGGCTGGCCCCGGCAAAGACAGCATGGGGAACCTCCTCCTCCTCAGCCATCGACAGCACCTGCGGGCCCCCTCACGCCTCCGTCTTCCTGCCTCAGCTCCCCGCACAGCCGCGCCGAGCACCTGGGGCTTTCCACTACAACACCTGGTACGTTTGAGGCTAAAGCGGCCCCCTGGGCTGTGCTGAGCCGAGGTGAAGCAGCCTGAGCCGGAGAAGCTCCAGGACTCCCTTTTTTCCCCTCAAGTTGCCCCGGAGCGCCCGGAGCCGCTCCTTCGGCGCCTTCAGCTCCTTCCCCTCCATGGGCTCCCCAGCGGCCTCGGGCAGGGCCATCGGGCCGCTAGGGGGCGCCTGACGGTGCTCGGTCACTGCCTCGTGTCGCGGCCCCGCCCTCGGCTGCCCCGCGTCCCCTCACTGTCCCCTCACTGTCCCC
>VZRZ01006218.1:0-49718 GCA_013398175.1 Climacteris rufus | reverse complement strand
GCCCCGTGTCCCGTCACTGCCCTCACCTGTTGGGTCACTGCTTTCACCTGTCCCATGTCGTATCCCCTTCCCCCACCTGTTCGGTCCCTGCCCCAGCCCCCCCCCTCCCCTGCCCCCAGCTGCCCCGTCACCACCCCTGCCCGCAGCCCCCGGCAAAGGGCTCTTCTCGCGGCCGAGCTCCATTTGTGTGTGACCTGCGCAGGGAATGGAACCTCTGTGTCTGGAGTTGGGGGCTGAGGGTACAGGTAATTCCCCTGCTGGTCACCCCACAGCCGTGGTGGCCCCACCAAAAGCCCTCTCCTGTCCAGCTGCATCACCAAACAATAAGCAGCCACTCGGTGGCACTGGAAGAAACTCCTCATTTCTCCTGGCCCATGGTGGAATCCAGCAGCTGCCAAAGTCTAACCCTACAGTGCACTCAGGTAACATCTCCCCTGCCCTCGGGATTTGCTTTGCTTGGCACAAAGTTTGAGTGTGAGGAACTCCAGAGACCACAACAGCATGCAAGATACCCAGTGCAGAATAGAAAAATACTCTGTTTACATCATCATGCATCATTATTTTATTTCAAGTTCGCTTCATTTCAAAAATAATTAAGGGACACCATAGACAGCAGTAGGCACATCAGTGGGGTTTGCAGTTTGTCTCTAGAGACCAGATGCCACACAGGCACAGTCAAACAACTCTTGGCTTCAGGATGAATTTCTCATAAACATTCAGGGCCCCAATCACACTCACTTGAAGTCAGTATTAAAACTACAAGTAGATTAAAGGAATGCAGATAAGGTAAAATGAGCAGGCTTCTAGACATTCCCTCCCTCCCCCAGAAGAACACTGGAAAAGATGCATGAAGCAAGAAGGTATTTCCTTTCCCTTTTACTGGTGGGAAGCCAAGGCAGGAGAAGAGTAAATCACTTATCCAAAGTTCCTAAGGCAGTCTGTGGCAGCAAAAGGAAACTGTATTTCTCCATTGTTCACTGCCCACCTCTGTCCTCACCTGACCCAGCACAACCAGAAGCATCCTGGGGAGTATGGCTGAAATGCTGCAGCATAGGAGGGATGGAGCACTGGAGCCCTGGAGCCCCAATGATCATAGGAGCTGTTCCAGTCAGTTCTGGTCACCATAGTTTATTATTTACTTAGTCTACCAAACCAGAACCACTTCCAGCTCAGCAAAGCAGTCAAGATCATGCTAAAGAGTTTAAAGCATTGGAAAAAAGCATGAGATTGATTCTTTAGGAACACAGCAAGTGTCTGATCAGTTCAAGTCCTGCTTTGGGCTGCAGGCAGGAGCAGATGCTGCACTGAATTGTCACCTCTGGATATCACAAACTACAGGACCTTGGCACAGCATCGCTCAAAGGGAGGAGGGTCTTCTGTCTTGGGATGTTAATCGTTGCTGCAGGGGTTTACTGAAGAAGAGACCCAAGGGTCTGCCTGCTGGTGCAGTTCTCGGCTGGTGCTCCGGGCTTCAGCAGTCATTCTCCGAAATTTCTGCAGGTAGGCAATGATGAGGATAACCAAGATACTCTGGAGGATAAGGAGGATAAAGAGAGAGAGCTGAGAGAGGAGAGCCAGGCTGCAGTACCAGTGCTGGCACGTGGAGACGATCTCTTCCTCTGTCAGGTAGGCGATGATGCGGCCCTCCAGGTGCCCCGGGGACTTGCACCTCACATCCCTGTACAGGGCCCGGTTCTGCTGCCACTGGAGCCAGGAGCGCAAGTAGAGGATGTCACAGTCGCATTCCCACGGGTTGCCCTGCAGGTAGACTGCCTGGAGGCTCCTTAGGTTGTCAAAGAGCCCATTGGGAATAGAGGTGAGCCTGTTGTAACCAAGGTGGATAATTTCAGTCGAAGGACGGAAGGCAGCGGGCAGTTTTTCTACAGTCAGCTCTTTGAATGAGCAGTCAGTAATGTTGGTGGTGCACTTGCACGGCACGGGGCACATGGGCATCACGAGTGGCAGGAAGCCAAGGAGGGAAAAGAGAATTCCAGTGTTCATCTTGACCTGCAAACACTGCCCTGATGAGACTGGATGAGATGGAGACCAGACAAGCAGACACCACACACTCTAGGACTGACAGCCCAGGTGTTCTGTTGTTTTATTCTGAGGATGAGTTTCTAAAGTTGGGTGAATTTGGTGTCCTTCGCAGGAGATACAAGAGCTCTGAAAAGAACAGAGTTAAAAGAAAGCAAATTCTTGGTCTCTCATTACAAGAGAATGAATTTTCCTGGCCTTCCAACCCTGGATTTGAGGAGGGATATGAACACATGGCTACAGGAAGGCTTAGCTGCAGCCATCAAATACATTTTCACTAGTCCTGAGAAGTGTACAAGAGCTGCTGGTGTCTTTCACATTACTGGAGGTGCATTACTAGGGTAGCCAAGACTTCTGTCAAGCAATCAAAAACTAGAACATGAAATTGGTCACGCCTTATCGTAGCTCTGGATTACATCTGTAAGCAAAGCTTTGGTCATGCAAACTGCAAGAGGAGATTCAGAACTAATTAACAGTTATCACGATTAAAAAATAGCCTTTCCAGTTTTGAAAAGAAACAATAAACAGTCCTTGGCCACAGAGAGGGTGCTGATCAGTGAGGAGGGAGGTCAGTGGAGTTTTCCATGCTGGCCACTGCTCCAGCAGGTGAATAATCCTTCCTGGGGCTGTGACTGGGCTGGGAGACATGGCTCAGTGAGCTGTCTTTATATTATAGTCTCATGCCACTGCTGAACACAAGCTGCTCTAACTTCTCCAGAACAACTATACACACCTGGAACAGGGCAGCACTTTTCTGTGCTGTCAGTCAATTAAAAGGAAAAAAAGAACACAAGGTAGCTTTGTTGACTTACCAGAGCAGTTCAATCCTTGCTTTCTTGCTGCCTTTACAACACAAGAAGAAGGTCTCAAGGCAGTCCAGCCAGTGCAAGAGTGTGTGCAGCTGCCCAGCTCAGTTCCTGGACAATCCCCTTGCAGCTGGCTGGCAAGATAAGGGTCAGGCTCGTCCCAGGGACACCTCCCACACGAGGCCTTCCTGCAAGTCTGCTGCATGGCACCGGAAGCTGAGGCTTCATTGAGCAAGCCTTCCAAGAACTGGGAGCTGGCACTGCTCACAAGAAGGTGTTTGCTGGGAGAGATGCTGACAGTATTGATAACTGTGATTCTGGGCCCACAGGCTCAGCCCAACACAAACATCCCAAGTCCCAATTGCATAGTAACTCAAAATGCACTTCAGCCTGGAAGGTGATGTTACTGGCTTGCACCATACTCCCTGAGCACTGTGGCGTTTGGTTTCCCATCTCCTCAGGAAAACTGCACTTTTTGGGTGATGAACTTCAGGTTTCTCTCAAAGCAGTGACACAAATCTACTTTTACCTACTAGTGAAAGATTTGCTGACAGAAATGAACTTCCAGTCCATCCATCTTTCCAGTGAAAGATTCTTCAGACACTTGCATACTCTCCTGATTGTGATAGGGGTAAAATATAACTGCTGGTATTTCACTGTCTACATCAAAATAATCTAGCTGAATTCACAGGAAAGCCAACAGCCTGGGAAAGACAGTGCTTCAAGGGACTGCTCTGTGGGTAGCCAAGTGAGCCTGCAGGGCTGGATGAGTGCAGTTACTGAGAAAGACTGACCACATGCTTTATATCTGCATTACACAGATTCTTGAACAGGGAAGTCCAGGGGTCAATACTACATTTAGGTCTCCTCATGGCCATCACATCTTCACAGACATTCCTCTGCCATCAGCCTGACCAAGTGGACACCACGCTCCTCATCCTAAGGCCACCAGAATTACACTGTGAAACTGTTGCCCCATCTGCTACCTCATACTGTGCACACTGTACAGAGCAGAAATTATGAATGCTCTGAATGTGCTCATGTTAAGAGATTTGAGGGTGCAAACAATGGCACAATGTGGCTCTAACCAAGGTGAAAATGTTGATGCTCTAAAGAAAACAATTAAAATTTAAATTTCTACAAAATTGGAGCAGATCATTCCAGTTGTTTCACTGTGGTGGGCAGGCAGAGCGGGAAAGAGATCTTTGGCTAACAAACTAACCCAGCTTTTCCTGCAGGGCCTGCTTTCCACTTGGGAGCAGCTTCACTACCACTAAGTTTATTCAGCAAACTTACCTCATCTCATGCATTTGGTGCTATGTTTATTCACAAGCAGGTGTTCAGGCCAGGTGTGGCATGGAGCTGCTCTAGAGCCAGACCCACTGTGGCTCTGCATGCAGCACAGACTCGGCAATGCTCTCCTGGCTATTTACAAACTGGATTGTCTGGGACTGGGTCTTGCCCAGCTGCCCATTGCTGATTTAGACACCACTCCTAGGGGAAGCCTGAAGATGGAAGAACCTTCAAGATCATCTTGCTAGCTTCTGGAATAAACAGGCCAAAAATCCCATGCAGAAAGCCCTGCCTGAAGCCTGCTCCAACAGAATTAGATAAAAGGAGAAACAGGGTCAGTTTTGCTCTCTCCTGCCCATAATGTATCACCAATGGTGCTCAAGGAGGCTGAAAATTAAACAGAAAGAGGTTGGTGTTTTGAATGTATTTATTTCACTGATCAATTAAATTAGTAAACATTAATAATAATAATAACAATAATCATTTAATAAAATGGATATGTTTTAAAAGGTTTCATTTTTCTTTGTTCACAATGACAAAATGTTCAAACAGAAATTTACAAAAAAATATAATTATAATAACCCAACAGATGGACAGGAAACAAAGAGCCTAGGAACGGAGCAGGGGGTGAGGAAGGTGCATGGCAGGAGCAAGCCAGCATTAAAGCACAGCAGAGTTTGTGAGGAAGAGCAGGGAATGCCACTGCAGAGCACGAGGAGTGGGATCCCCTCCTTTGAGGGGAGCATGCGAGGAGGCAGCAAGGACTGCACAGGCAGGAGCAGCACAGCAGCAGCACACGAGGAGTTCATGCCATGGATCCATCCCATGGGGGTGGCACGGGGGCCAAGATGTACTGACAGCCCCAGCTGCAGCCTGGGACAGCCCTGGAGAGTGGGACACCATCCCTGCAGCCACTCACTCAGCAGGGAAGAGCTTTGCAGAGGCATGGGAATGTGCTGGGGGTGCAGGGATCACATGTGAGGCTGTGGAGGGTTGTGTGAGGGGAGGTGTTAAATTACTTTCCTATCCACACTTCTCGCTGCCAGAGCCAAGTGGCCAAGCTCCTTGTGTTCAGGGGTCTCCTCTCTGCTTACTGGGCCAGTTGATGCCACAGTACAACACACTCCTTAAATAAGCAAATGTCACCTTCCAGGCCAGTGTCTGAATCCCTGGTGTCCCCCAAAATCAGTCTCTAATCCCTCTCTAAGCAGCCCCCAAACTCTGGCACTCGGCAGGGAACCTCCCACGTGGAGATGTGATTTCAGTGGTACCACCACCCCTCTGTAGAAGCCATCTCTGGTGCCTCATTCCTGTGTGCTTTTTCCCAAATGCATCCTGAACCATCTTTGCCTCTGTGTAGAGGACAGACTTGTGACCATTGACTTGATGTAGGAGCCATATGCACTGAGCTGCTGGAGACTTCCTCACGTGGAGGGACAGGGGCAGATCCAACCTCAGCAACCCTGCCTGCCTGGACCAGCCTGTACCCTGTGCTCTCACCAGCACACAGCACCTCTGGGCACAGCCCAGCCTGAAAGCTGTCAGATGTTCTATGTCCATGCTAAAGGGAAAAGGTCTCATTTGTTTTCTAGGAATGAATGTTTGAAGGAGGAAAATCTCCAGGTGGACAGGGCTCATTTGCAACCGAACATCCTCCTCACCAACAAGATTAGTGTAAGAAAAGAGGGGACAGGTACTTCAAGGTGTTTCCTGTTCTGCTAGCATAGACAAAGCTGAGAACTCAGCTGTCCATCTTTTTGGAAAACCTGCAGGAAGCAGCTCCTGTTTCAGGCTACTCCACTGCTCAAGTAAGCACACCGTGCAAAGAAAGGTTATACCTCCTCTTAGATGCCTCAGTGCTTCATGTTACTAAAGCCAAGATGAATTCTTCTGCTTTCCTAGGATGGCACTTATGAGCCCAAAATGGGGGAGCATGAAAAATAAAAACCCAAATATTGTTGGACACTGCTCTTGCCCAGATGGCAGTTCTGTCAAAGGGCTTCAATCCTCACTTTGTCCTTCCACACAATGCCAGGGTCTCTCCCCTTAGCCCATGCTCTGGCTAAGCAGAGGCTCTGTACAGTGAATAACTGGAACCAGCCAACCTACTCACCACCTGGACAAACCCTGACCAGGACTCCACAGCCCCACTGAGGAATCAGACAAATGCAGTGCCTAATAACAGAATTTAAGGCCTGGCTATTCCTGGCCAACACTGTGCTTCCTACCCAGGGAGATCCTTTGGGGAGAGCCAGAGATGAAAGAGCAGATACAAAACAGGAAAGGGGACAAAGAAATCAGCCAAGGAGCAGAAGGGTCCAGCCCATGGCAGCACTCCCTGGAGTAAGAGGGAAGAGCCAAGTGTCTCCCTCTCCAACAACCCTGACTCCTGTGAGCATGGCAGTGCTGCTGGTGAGCCCTGCCCTGTCAGGCACATCACGCTCCAGGGCTCTGCTCTGGCTGCACTCAAGTTAAAAATACTGCAGGAAGCAAGAACAGGACAGGAGCTGCTGCCCAAAGAGTGCTTTTATCTCTGCCCAGCAGATCCACCAGTCTTCCCAGCACTAGGACAGGAAGAGCCTAGGAATAAGGAGGGGGAGAAGGGCTGAGGTCATGGGGGAAGGGCAGGGGAGCAAGAGCCAAGCTTGCTGGGCTGTGCTCAGCCCCACGCAGTGACACTCCTGCACCTGCCAGGCTGACCCAGCACCTGCCCACACAGGCTGCCTGCAGATCTCAGGTACAGGCCTACAAAAACTGTCCTTTCCCCCAGGAGAAGCTCAGAGCCAGCATTGTGCTCGTGGGACTGCAAAGCGTGGGGGCAGGGGACAGGTCTGCATCTGGGGTTGGATTTCAGCCCTATGGTTTCTACCCCCTCCAAAGCAGTCCTGGCCAAGCTCTCTGGTTGCCACACTGCTTTTCAGAGCAGACACTGAAGACATATTGCAGCTGATGACCACAGCTAAACCACGAAACACCCTCACCCAGCTACTGCAGGGCCTTGGGGTTCCTCTACCAACACCACCTGCCGTAGGAAGAACCCATGGCAGGGAAGGTGCTCACTGCCATCATCTTGCAGGCAATAGTCAACAACTCAACCTCTCCACCAGAAAGACATAACTGAGAGCAGTTTTCTTCTAACCACCCTCAAGACACTCAGTCTCTTGCTGCTCAGTGCAAATATCCTGGAGTTTTCTTGATAGGAAGAACAAAACCAACCAACTAAACAAAAAAACCATAAAAACCTGGACAGGAAACCAGGCAATCATCAGGACTCCTGAGCAGGTCAGTGCACAGAGAAACCCCCAGCCCCAGGTCTCTGGGCCAGAGCTGTCCCCAGGCTGAGAAGGCCGAGCAGCACAGGTCACACTCACAGGAGGGTATGGCTGCCTTTACAATGCTTGTGCTGGCCCCACACAAGGGGAACAGGGACGGGGGCACAGCACCTCAGTTGGGAGTAAACACTCACATGCATTGACACAGATACTCTTTAAGTTTGTACACCAGAGAAACCAGGACTTTAAATACCAGAGCATTCCCAAACAAGAGATTAGTACATAGGAAAGGGGGATCTTTTTCTTTTCTTTTTTTTTAGGATGCCTTAGAGACTTCCCAGGCTAGTTTCTTTAAAAAAAAAAAAAAAAAAAAAAAAAAGAGAGAAAAATAAAGAAAAATAAATGAAAGAATAATTATTACAAAAGAAATACACATCAGTAAACTGTTAAGTGAACAGCCTCCTCCACAATCCAGCTGGTCGAAAAGCCAGCACTGCTGCTAATAAATTAGAGGGTGCGGGTGCAGCTCTTGCCCACAAGTCTCTATACAACAGGAAACCTTTTCTAAACGTTCACAGCTCTTGCCAGGTCTCAGATGGCCACTGGGGGATTCCCTCTGCCCTCCAGGCACCTGCCTCTCACTGATCCTGCATCTGTTGCTGCATCTTCTGCAGCATCTCTTGCATCCGCCGTAACTGCAGGAGACACAGAAGAGAGAGTGAGAAAGGGACCTGTGGGGCAGCCCCTTGGAGCTGGCAAAGGGATCTCTCAGGGAGTAATAACTCCTGCCTGGGCACAGAGGCACCTGCATCTGGGGTGGAATGGAGCCACATATCCCTGACAGAGGAAGCCACAGCTTTCCCACTCTGTCCTCCACCCCAGGAGCCCACAGTGGTGGGAGGCAGGAACAGGAAGTCTCAGGACAGCCTCTATGGGGCAACCCCGCAGAAACTCCTTGGATTCCAGCTCCAACACCCAGGAGGCACAGGCAGAAACAGGACTCACCTCCTCATCCTTCATCTTGATCAGCTTCTCTGTCTCAGTGTCTGGTGTTGGGAGAGGCAGGATAGGAATTGGACTTTCTATCCTGTTGTCCTGAGTCAGCTTGCTGGAGAGATGGAGAGAGGGGGGAAGAGCACTCAGTTGTGGTTCAGGCTGGCTGGCTTTGGTGTCACCACACAGGGACTGTCACTCCCCATGGCAGACCTGCCAGCAATGCAGCTTCATGCACCCAGCCCAGATGTGTGGCATGCACTTGGATGGAGAATGAGACCAAACTCAATAAAAGATTTCAAAATACAAGTGTGTGGGTAGCTAACAGAAAATCCAAAAGAGGCTTACACTGAAAGCAAACACAGAAAGGGCTGGTATTCCAACTACCTGTTGTAACTACATTGGCAACCTTAGCAGAGATATTTACAGACTATTTATCTGCTGTCTTTTGGCTCTTCTA
Organism: Climacteris rufus; assembly: GCA_013398175.1. Lineage (NCBI taxonomy): Eukaryota > Metazoa > Chordata > Aves > Passeriformes > Climacteridae > Climacteris > Climacteris rufus. Next base: position 40,857 of record VZRZ01006218.1, on the reverse strand, counting down.
TGCATATACCTACACATATACACAGCATCAACACAGACTATCAGCATCCCTAATGCACCACATGCACACCATGGCCCTTTTTTTTTTTTGTTTCCAGCAAGATAAAAACAGGGGAGCAGTTCTGTTGCTGCAGGTCTGATAACAAAGCCTGCTCTCCTATTGAGGAGTTGGGAGGCATGAGACAGGCACAGCACAGCAGCACTGCTGTGAGGGCTGGGGGTGCTCATGCCTGCAGGTAGGGGACAGAGGAAGGAGCTGATTTTCTTCCAAAAGCCAGAGGAGCTCTCAGTACATGTGGAGCCAAAGATGTCTGGGCTGAAATTGGAACTTCAAGATGCTACTTGCAGGTGTTCACCACTTGGAGTCACCATTGGCTCATTATTGAGACAATTCCAGCCCTGGAGCTTGGGATCTCCTACCAAAACGACTCTCTAGAAATGGCCCTACTTTGTTTTATGAGACTTGTTCACTGGCAAGGAACTAATCATGGCATGAGAAACAGCACCAAACTGAAGCTTTCTCTAAGCTCAGCAACTGCCCTTTCACTGCGCCCCTCTTTTAATAGACACACAGCCTACCTAAATAGCAGCTGTGATGCTGCTCACGCAGCTCTAGCATTTAACATAGTTATTTTGGGACTCCATATCCTTGCTGCTGAGAAAACCAGGCTTGTCTGCTATGCAAAAGTACTGGGATACACTGTGTGTCAAGAGAATGTGCCAACCTGCACGTCAGCACACATGCAGGACTGCTCCTTGCGGAAGCACAGCCATTCTGCAACGTGGCAGCACAGGGGAAGCCAGCCAGGGCCGGCAGGAAGTGAAGGGGGTGGCTCACAACAGAGGAGCCAAGACCTACTTAAACCTACATTTAATTTAGTTTAGGGAGAAGGAAAAATAGAGGTCTCAAATGGGAAGCCTGTGAGTGTTGTCTCTTCTGTTTTCTGGTCATTGTGACTAAAACCACAGAGAATCAAATGCAAAGGGAAGACAATGCAGACAATCTTTGGAGATGTGTTGTCTCACTAATTGCCTGGGCTCTGTTGTCTGAGAAACGGCAGCATCCCCAGGGTCACGCTGTCATTTGGACATCACTGCAGGCCACAGAACGCATTCCTCTTTGGCAACACACACAGCTATCACCCACCAGAGAGATGGTTTATCTCATTTTATTAGGCTGGATGTATTTCACAAACTGCTAGAAACAGCTCTTCAAAAGAATCTCCAGGCCTATTTCCCTATATCTCCATGGGGAATCCTCAGACAGGGACAGGGATTCTCAGAAGCATTCCCACCATGGGTTCAGGCTGTGGGAAACACGCTTGGATTTGCTACTTTAGTTCCCAGTGCCATTCCTGAGGCTACAGCCCAGCAAATCCCCAGCAGACCCACGGCCTCCTGACCAATGAGGAGAGCAACCCCAGCGCTGCAGAGGGAGAGGCTTCCCTCCCAGAACAGGGGGGACCCACCTGGTCATTTGCTGGATGCACTGGGCTCGGTAGTTCTCATAGTGGACGTCGCACGTGACGTCCTTCAGATCGTGCATGTGTGTCCGGATCAGCATGTTCCGCAGCTTCACAAAGTCGCAGTGCGCCTGGTTTTCCACTGTGGAAGCAACAACAGGAGAGTGCTTGGCTATCACACCTCACCAGGCCTCTCCAGGGAGCCCCTTCTCACCCTCTTGACACCCAGGCTGGACTAAAACCCCACCCCAGGGCTCCTTCCTCATCCTCCCCTGGCACAGGTCTCGATGGTGCTCTGCACTTGTGAACACCAAGGCCAGGCTGCTGAAGGCATTGCGTGCCCAGGACGTTTTCTGTGCGAAAGGATTAATTAAGCATGTTCAGCAGAGCCCTGAGAGAGGATCCCAGGTACATGGGATGTCACTGTTACAACCAGAGTGAGTGCAGCTAGTGATGGAGGTAAATTGCTTGCCTCATCAGAATTTAGGACTTATCAAAAGGCCCCTGTAGACAAAATCAGCCCCTGAGGGGCAAATACACAAGCAGGCAGTGGAGAGCTGAAAGAGGCCATGGGGAGCTTGGCTCCAGACAGCACTGTGGGAAGCACTGTGTCTGCCGTGGTGATCTCCATTTACCTCTCTGCAGCACTGGGGAAAACCGGCTGTATCAGGCACAGGGGTTCACAAAGTTGATCCAACTGCCAAATGCCAGCATCCCAACAGGGACAGCCCCCCTCTGGAGCCATTGAGGGAGCAGAGCCAACAGCTGGGCAGCCCAAGCAGACAGTGCCAGCCCACGAGCGCAAACACAAGCTTTTGGAATCTAAAGCTGCAAGGTCTTAAAGCAACAAACCAGCACGGGGGAATCAGCAACAACAAAAGCCATTCCAGGGTTATTCTGCCTACAGGCTTTATGAAATTCCTCCCTTTAGAAAGGAAGAAAGTTGGAGACAAACATTTTGTGCATCAGCACAGCCTCCAGCCCAGAAATTCCAGCACTTACAGGAGCAGCAACAGAGGAGTGAGTGCAGGAGGGTTTATGATCATTTGGCTGAGGGCAACAGCTTCTCCCCAGAAACTAAACAGGCGATGCCCAGCCTGCCCCGCTAGTAAGAAGCCATGTGCTAGTGCATATTAAAGCTCAGGCATTCTTCCATTCACACTGGAGCCTCCCTTCTTCAGTCTGTCAGGGCAGGGGTACTGATATACTCCCAGTAACAGATCTCCTGACCTGGTCCTGGTGCCTCTGTATCTACTCTGCTCTATCCCCCGCCATGTGCCAAAGGTGGCACAGACAGCCCCAGCTCCCCCCTGCCATCCCTGTTGTGCCTGCCTGTCCCTGTCCCTGTCCCTCCTGCCAGTGCTGGCTCCCACGCTTACCTTCCACAATGCCCCAGGGGTAGAGCCGTCCACGGACCCGCTGGCCTTTGGCCTCCACCACGGTGTTGCTGCCGATGACGGCAAAGGGAGCGCTCTCCTGGAACAGAGGCACCGCTGAGCCCGGCCCGGCTGCCACAGAGCCCTGCTCCCCGGGCCAGGCTCAGGCACAGCGGAACAGCAGGAGGAAGGTGCTGCTAGGAAAGGCACAGGGACATCCATGGGTGCCACACAGCAGGACACCACAAGCCCGTTGCAGAGAAAAGCCTAAAGCACTGGGATCTACAGGCAGCCTAGTTCCTAGCCTGACCTCAGCTGTCCTGAGAGAAGCTGTGTCTCTGCAGGTGCCTGCATCCCTTCTCTGAGGAGAAGCTCTACACAGAAGCCAGAGCAAAGAGGCTGGGACACCAAGCAAGTGGGACAATGTAGGCCAAGAGCAGGAATGTACATGCTGCGCTCCTCTCTGCTCGGAAGGGATTCAAAGCCCACAGCCCCCCTCTGACAGGAGAAACAAGGCCAAACTGCATGCACACACAGGCCTGGGAGGGTGTCAGGACTGGGCTGCTGGGGCCTCCAGACATGCCTCTATGATCATGTTGTGTCCCCCCATGCAACTAATGTGTCACAGTGATGCCTAATCACTCACAAATCTCTCCTCCTTGTTGATGGCATCACCCAGAAATCAGTGCTCAGAAATGCTGTACAACCCAGCCTTCATCTTAAACATACAGGCTGGGGTAGATGGAGAAAAGACTGACACTGCCTGGAGGGACAGCAGAAGTGCCATGTCTTCATGCCACACTTCACGGCACCAGCAAGGACGTGAGTGCCTTCTCCAGGCACATGAACCAAGGCTGTTCCCTGGGTAGCAGGAGCACAGGCCTTCAGCACACACAGGGCAGCTCTGGCTCCTTCTGGAGTGACCCACACACCCATGAGCCTGACTTCCCAGACCCTGCTGAGCAGGCTCCTTACCTTCAGCTCTCTGTCTTGCTGCTTGAACTCCTCATCTTCATCGGAGTCACACTCGGGAAACTGGTACACTTTAATGCCAAATTTGTCAATCTCTTCCCGGATCTGTGTCCATGCAAGACAAAACCAAAAGGATGTAAAACTGAACAATACAGAAATGTTGGGTTTATTCGATTTGTGCTACCATGGTTTGCTGTAGCCCATAGATGGCAAAAGCATTTGATGTTTCTTCTAGAGTTGGCCTCTCCGCTGACACCACTTCCCTTCTCACAGCAGAGCACTGCTGCAGCTACATTTGCAGATACTGTGTATGTATAAGCACATACACACAAACATGCTATATAGACATAAAAATACATAAATATCTCCCCTCCCTCCTCAGGCCATCCCTGCCCCCACGTCAGGTGAAACTGCAGAGGAAGAGCATCTCACCCTCTCTTTTAGCTTCCGGATCTCGGAGGGGATCAGGCAGTCAGCTTTGGCAATCAGGGGCACAATGTTGACCTTCTCATGCAGAGCTTTCATGAACTCAACATCCACAGGCCTCAGCCTGCAGCAGGGATGAGGACACTGTTAGCAGACACTGTGCAGCTCCCTCTCCAGCCTCACTCACCCACCCAGCACAAAGGGAAAAGGACAGTGCTGTGACAGCCTGCAGCAGCACTGGGACAGCCCTCAGCTAGGGCTGTACCTTCAGGAAAGCTGTCTCCAATTTTAGCTGCTGAACATCTCACACAGATACAGGCTGAGTATTTGCTCCCAAAGGCAAATACTGCCCAGACCACAGCTTGGGTTCTCCCTCCAGCTGTCCTGTACCACAGGCAGGCAACATGGCCCCTTCAGCCGCTCCAGGCTAGGTTGACACACAAGCCAGGGGCAGAGACAGAAGGCAGTTAAAACTCTGTTTCCTATGCATCAGTCAGGCTTAGCTAGATAGGAACATACAAGTCTGTGTGGCATTATTTCTCCTGATTTTCAGAAAAGGCTGTAACGCCTGAGGGAAATCTGCTCTGCCCGATCATAGGCAGTCTGTCCTGCCAGCAAGGGGAGGGAGTGGTGTGATGCTTAGCAGAGGGAGAACATCCACACAGCGCCTCTTCTGTGCCAACAGCCCTGGCAATGTACAAACTGCTCCAGGGCAACCCTGGGGCACAAGGGTCTTCCCTCTGGACGAGTCACCCCCCAGGCCTGGAGTGTGGGCTCTCACCCGTGCCCGAAGGGAGAGATGAAGTAGAGGCAGCAATGCACTCGGTTGTCCTGGATGTTCTTCCGGTTCAGGCCACTCTCATCACGGAAATACTGCTCAAACTGCTGGTCAATGTAGTCAGTGATGGGCTTCCAGCTGGGAATGGCAGTTCAATCAAAACAAAGTCATGAGTAGTGTTTCCCAGTGACTATGAGATCTAGGACTAGAAGGAAGGCAGCAGTTCCCTGCTCACCACTCAGTGTTGTTAACAGCATCTCCAAAGCCTGGTGTGTCCACTATGGTCAGCTTCAGCTTGACACCCTTCTCCTCAATGTCCACTGTGTGCTTTACGATCTCCACTGTCTGGTTGATTCTCTCTATGAACAGGAACACATGAGTTAAAGCCAGGCAGTAACACTGGGCATGCCCACTTGCACGCATGACCAGCTGGCTCCCTCCTTATCACTAAGCACAGGGAGTAATATGGGTTTCAAAAAACACTGATCATCCTCTGAGAAGCCTCAAGGGAGTGGTACTGCAGGAGGCCAGCAGCAGGCAGACAGAGTCCGAGAAAATACACAAACCTCTGAAGTGCCTGTAGCCCAGCTGTTCTGACATTTTGTTCAGTCACTGGGGAAGGGGAATCCCTACCACACTCCAGCATCCAAGAACAAAAGACAAATCTCAGCATCTCAACCCAAAGGGCTAATTCTGCTCTGCAGCCTCATCTCATCTTCCCTTCATAGGACAGAAGAGCCCTAGAGCCAAACCCTTTTTGCTCAATACTAGTGCCTTTGCAGACACAAAGGAGAGCAGAGCCACAAACAAGAGGGCTGGGATCCAGCCAAGCCTGTAACTGCTGCTGAAGCAAGGAACCAAAGTATTAGTCCTTAGGACAGCCCCACTCACCCCACTTTGTCCCCAACTTACCCTCTGCATTGAGGAGCTTTCTGTCTTTGTAGAGGTCTGTCAGGAACAGGCTATTCACCAGTGTGGATTTGCCCAGACCCGACTCTCCTAATTGACAGAGCGCAAAGGGGAGGAGGAAAAAGCAAGCAACATGACCCACTAATTGACTTACAAATGAAACTCTGAACAAGGCTTTGAATACTGAGCCAGAGGAAGTGAGAGAGACGGAGCCGTCAGGAGCTGTTTATTGGAATTACATTTTTCCAGCAGTGGGAAGACTTTTGCTGTGAGATGCCTCAATCCTTGTACAAATGTGATCTCTCAGCTCCCCCATTCTCCCTCTCCCTTCTTTCCCTCGGTCCCTGTCTGGCCCTGCCTCCACCACCCCGAGCAGTCAGTGTTGGAGGAGAAGCTTGCTCGGGTGGGTTATGAGGGGTCAGGAGGGGCCCGTTCTTCCTGGTGGAACTGCCATGGGCTGGGGAGCAACGCAAGGCCTGAGACAAGGACCAGAACAAAGTGAGGGGAGGATCCAGGTGCTTCAGGAGCACCTAAGGGAAGTGAGGAGAGCTGGTTCCCTCCACATACCCACCATGTGGCCCAGCCACCTCCAACCACGGGCAGTCTCACCTGCAACCATCAGGGTGAAGTCGAAACCCTTCTTCACGGATTTCCGGTGGACCTGGTTCGGCAGAGTGGCAAAGCCCACGTACTGCTTCTCATGGTCCTGCGGGGCAGAGGTGGATGGGAGCAGGTCAGGGTGTGCCACACCTTCTGCTTGAGCCTCACACAGCGACAGGGGTTGGATTCAAAAGCCCCTGGGGCAGAGCCAAGGGCTGGAGAAGAGGCTGGTCCCTGCCCTGGCAGCAGTGCCTGGCAGGCCACACACCTGCTCTGGGCTCAGGGACTCTGCCCTTCTCACAGGTGGGCACAGAGGGACACCTCCTCCCAGCCACAGCCCTGCCTGGCTGCTCTCCTGGCAGCTTCCCAGCACAGAGAGCAGAAGGGAAAAGGCACATCCCACCACTCCCACCAGATGGCACATCCAGGGCCGCTGCTGACAGACATCCTTCCTAACTCTTTGCTTCTCCTGCACAGTCACAGGCTTCTTTCACAGCAGAGTCACCAAATGCCACCTCTCCCCAGGTCATTTCTACATCCCTGCCTCCAGAGGCACGTGTGGTACATGATGGAGAGCTCTGTAATTAGCAGCCCAGGGCTTGTGCTGTCCTGAGCCATGTCTAGAGGAAGGCAGTGTAGCTCAGCTTCTGCTTGACCTGAGAGGGGATTATTTCTTGCTGTGTCACAGCCACTCATGGCTGAGTAAGAGGAAATCCTTAGTAATCTCTTGTGTTATTTCTGAAGAGACTGAAGTTCAAGGAGCATGGGAAGTGGAAAAATGTGGAAATATTGGTAACATAGCTGAGATGCTCTTGGTGAGGGTATTATTGGAGTGTTACCTACTGCCCGACCACCCACCAAATGCAGCCCCCTGTCACTGAGAGCTCTCTCACAGCACAAAATCCACAGCCACCCCACAAGCATGACACATGCTCTGTACAAGAACTCTAAGGTATTCACAAATGCCTGAGCTAGAGACATGACAGACTCTGCTTTTCAACATCACTGAAAATAATCATACCACTGGGATTCACACCACAGACAACTCCACGGAGCCAGGAGTTCCTCATAACAAGCCCCAGTTCCCACTCAGCCATGGATATTGGCTTCAAGCATATGACTGTCCTCACTTGTTCTCCAGGCACAGCAGGGATGACCTCTGTTCCTAAGTTTAACTCTCTCCATTCCTGGACCACAAAGAAACACAAAGTATGATCCAGTGTGCCAAGCTTAGGGCAATGCTGACTTGCACCTATTTTAACACTGCAAGTGGGCAATATTGCACCCAAGCAGCTCTCTAAAGCCTTTGGCTGTGTGTCCACCCATGTAAGCATCCCTGGGCATCCTCAGTCAGACAGACTGCAAAGTTCCAGTGGGGACATTGAGAAGGGAGGAACAAGTCTCCTCCTCCTGATTTATGGCTGCTCTGGAGCTGCCCTCTCAGATGGAAGAGACATGGCTGATGGCCATCATGGCCCAAGGACTCTGCCCTTTAGCTCAGTTCATTACCTTCTAGAAATTGAAGTTTGGTTTGAGTCTAAAACTTGGTCATTTTAGCCCTGAGTGACTACAGGCTCTGGTCTCCTTCACCTCCCATAGCTGAAGCAATGTTATTTCCCCACCTCATAGTCCAGAAAGGCAGGAAGAGACAGAGAAAATAGAATTAGAGAACTGGGGAGAATCAGAGAGCGCCCAAAGTGCTCCACTGGCAGCTCTAATGACTGATCTAAAAGGCAGTGACATCCCAAGCAGCAGTGCAGCGAGCAGCAGTGAGACCCCAGGCGATGGCAGCTCTGACGAGCTGCACACAGCAAAGCAGTGCCTGCCTGGGGTCACCACAAACTGCCCCCCAAAGGGCTCAGTAAAGGGCAAACATGAGGTGTGCAAAGCAGAGCGAGAAACGTGACAATGGCAAGGTCACAAAAACAAGGAAGAAAAGACTGCTTCCAGCCTCTGTCCCTCAGTACCAGGGCTGTCTCCCAGCTGCTTCACTTCCTGGTAAAACACATCCATGAACACAGCTGAAGCGGACGTGTAACAGCCAACACCTCACAGTGCATGGTGCAGCGTGCACCACAAACACACAGCACACTTCCTCTTTGTGCTTCTGCCCTGATCTTTACAGACTTTGGTAAGACAACGATCATCTGCTCTCTCCAGTGACTTGACGTGAAATAGTACTAGTAATGTGCTAATGAAACCATAGCTGAGCTGTGGGGGGTGTTTCTCTTGTTTTCTTTGGTTTTTAACCTAGATGACTAAAGGCTGACAATGGAGACACTGGGGAACTGAGCTCTGGTGCAACTCCATTTACTTCTGCCAGGTGTAACTGGCTGAACCTGATCTCTTATTTCTGTTCAGCCCAACCAAGAGAGCGTGGATGTGCTGTACCTCTGGTTCCCTCCCCATAGCTCAGTGGAATCACGATATTCAAAACAGCAAATCCCAGCTGGTACAGGACACTGCCCTTCACCCATGACTCATGCAGTCATTTCCCTCATAGAAAGGAAGGTCATTGCTGAGTGCAACACCAACAGAAGAGCTTCCCTCGCTGTGTGAGGCAGCCAGACCCGTGAGGGGAAAAACCCTGTCCCCAGCCATGTCTCCCTCTCACCAGCCATGCACACACTACAGAGCCCAGTTAAGGGTGAAGGCAAGAGCTGCAATGGGAACTGTGAAGAGAGATTCCCTCTTCACAAGAGTCCTCTCTCAGGAACAGCAGTGTGGTCCCTGCACCACAGCCAGCCTTGACTTGCAGTTCTTCATCTTGGCTTTGAGACACCCAACATGTGCTCTTATCCCAGCCATGTTTGGGCACGGTGACAGGCACATGCCACCAGCTCTGCCAGCATGCCAACAGCAAAACAGCACTTAAGGAGCCCAAGGAGCCTCCCAAGCCTGGTGTGTGCCTTGCTTAAAGCTCTACACCACTCACCATCTCTAGGCACTTATCTGCAGAGTAACTGAGCACGGGATGGAGAGCATGAAAGTGGGTGTAGAGGTCTGTGAGGGCTACTGAAGGAGGCAGGGGGCTTTCTGGGTTCTGGAAAGCTGAAATCCATTAATTAGATGAGATGCTTGGACTGAGAGAGTTCCTAGAGGCATCACAGCCCCCTCCCCGTGCTCTTGACCCTCACAAGCCAGGTGCCGTAAAGCTGACACAAGCCAGGACAGCTGGTTCCTGCACTGTGCTTCCCTTGCCAGCTCCAGCTGTCGGGAAAGGGCCTCAGCCAGCCAAGCCAGCAGCGCTCTGGCACAAGGAGCCCCTCTCCCCACTGCTGCTCCATGTGCTGCCTTTGTTCCTGCTGGCATCAAACTACCACATGCCTGGGAATGTACCCCACACACCTCAGCAGAGGCCACCAAAAACTGTGGCCAATCTTTGGGACCCTGTCACAAACCAAAGCATCCCAGGCCAAGCAAAACACACCCATACTCTCCTCTGGCACACGCTCACTGGTTCACCAGACATTACAGCAATGTGTCACAACCTCACATCCTCTCATACCCAGCCGAGGTGGCCAGGGCTCCCTGGCAGGCAGTGCTCTCCCTGGGAGTCCAAGCCCTGTTCGTGTTGGATGCATAGAAACATTTGGGATCTGTTGCACAGAGGAGAAGCTGTTCCAGTACTGAGCTGTTTGCAGAGCTTTCTCTACCTCTGAGGCAGGATACAGCCTCCATCACTCCTGTCCCTCCCAATTCCCTCCTCTTGTCTCTGGTGGATGTGTTGTTTAAACCAAGCCAGATTTCACGTGACTTCACCATTCAGCCTGGGGATAAATGGGGCCTTGCTGGATATTTTCAAAAGGGCTAAAATTAAACACCAGGGGATCACAGCAAATTTGAAGAATAGTCCCTATCAGGCTCTGAAGCAAACCCCAGAAATGATGGCGCTGTGACAGGACTCTGGTGCTTCTGCCTCTTTAGGGGAAAGGGGCCCTCTTGGTGTCACAGCATTCGGCATAAGCCATCCAGCTCCCTCCCAGGCAGCCCTTCCTCCAGCCTTTCCCCTCCGGCCAGGCACGGCCGCCACATCCGCGTCTGCACGAACCAGCACAGCCCAGCCCTGAAGGAGAGGCAGCCCCTTTGCTTCCTTTCATTGCAGAAAGCTGCATACATTCACAACACAAACAGCCCCCGAGGCATCTGCCGCGGACATCTGCTCCTCGGGCCTGGGGCTGAGCACGGGAGTATCGGCAAAACCACTCGCCCACCAGCATTTGCTGCAGAGAAGGAACACGGGCCAGCAAAGCACAGCATTAACGCGCTGTTAATTAGCACAAACTGGGCTGCGTGTGGGCACACACAGCGCTGACTCCTGCCCGGAGCCCCCCCCAGCACGCACACGCCACTCAGACGGGGATCAGAGCATCAGATCACGGCACAGAAACGCCGGGCATCCCCCAGCTGCCCAGCGCGCCTTCGGCCCTGCTCCCGCGGGGCTCTCCCCTCCTTTCTGCCCCCGCCGGCCCTCCCTTACCGGCGTCTTTCCGCTCCTCTGCTCCTCAGAGGTCTCATCTTGCGCCGTGCGCGTCTTCTCGGGCACCATCCTCCCCCCTCCTGTCCCCGCTGCTCCCCGGCTCCCGCAGCGCTATAAATACATCGCTGTACCTTCAGCTTGGCTGGGTGGCTTCGCTGTGCCTGCGTCCGGGGAGACAGCAGCCGCTCCACCAACCGCTCCTGAATAATGATCGAATCCATAACCGCGGCTGGCAGGACGGACGGACAGCCACCGCGGGCCAAGGGAAAAACCCCAACCCATGTGTTCCCTCCCAGCCTTCGCTAAATCCATGCGGCAGCCCCCCCCGCCTACGCGTGCACACACACGCAGGGCTGGCTCGGCTCGCCTCGGTGCCGAGGAGAGGCGAGGAAAGGCGAGCAGGCTCCCAGGCAGCTGCCCGGGATTTCCTGCCTCCGCCTGTGCCGCGGGAGGAGCCTGCCAGCGAGGACAGGACAAAGGCCACCGCGGCCGCAGGCCAGGGGCGATGTCTGTCGCCCCGCCAGCGTCCCGCGGAGAGGCTGTGCACGTAGCGGATGCTGTCCCTGCCATGAGCCTGACTCCGCGTGACAGATGGGCCTATTCAGCTGCAGGATCGCTTACATATCCTGCCTGACGAGGCCGAGACAAAGGTTTGCTGGACGAAGCCTGCTCTCAGCAAAAATGTGCTGCTTCTGGCTGTGTGGGTGAAGGTCTCAAGGGTCCATAAAGCTCCCAAAAAGCAGGGTTCAAATATAACCCCCAGATCCTAGTCGTGGTTGACGTGGATCTGCCTCCACGTGGTGCAGGCTGATCTGTTGTCTAGTCCAGGCTCTATTGCAGCCTCATCTCTGAATCCAACTGGAATAGCAGCAGATGTATCCTGGACCTTACAGCAACCATTTAAGCTCTGAAGACGTTTCAGAATAAGGAAGCATCTGTGTGTTCATTAAGCAGATGAACCCAGCCCAGCAACAGCCCAGCACGCCAGAAAAGTCATTCAAATGTCGAGTCTGGGTTCTGAACCTATCTATAAAATATGCCTTCCAGCTTTTCTGTGCAGCCACAGAAACTGAACAGGAATTTATACAAAACAGACAAAAGCTGATCGTTTCATGTAATCACACCATTCCAGAAACTGGGGGGTTAAGACCACAGCATGTATAATGAAGTGGCAGGAGATGACAGCACTGGTGGTGCTGGAGGAACCTGTCCCTTGCCACACGGGTTCTGCTTGCCAATGGGAAGGACAGAGGCCGCAGCCTCACTCCCAGACAGAGCTCCTGCTGCTTCCCTGGGATCTGCAGGTTTCCAGCAGTGGCTCCACAGAGTGCCAGACCAGCAAGGCCTGCACTGGTCACTTTGGGCCATAACACAGGGCCCCCACCATGCACCCCAAGTCTGGCTGACACCAGGTTCTGCTATAAGGTACTGAGCCACTAAAAGTCCAGTGGCGTGAACTCTGGGAGCAGCTGTGAGTGTGCAAAGAAGAGGGGGGGAAAAAAGAACATTGTTTTACCTATGCTGCCATCCTGCACGCTGACAGAAGGTGACATCAGAAATGGCAGGCACAAGGTTCTAAAGACTGATGAAAATAAATGGAGGAAAACTGGGAAACACTCCCAGAGCAGGAAAACTCCTGCCATACATCAGCTGTCATACCACATGCATGAAGCTCTTCTCCAAACCACCCTGCTCCGCCAGCAGTGTCCTTAATTACACCCACTGCGTTTTGTTCCCAATTGTTTCTGGGTGTAGCCGTCAAGCAGAAGGCCTGGACTGAGATCCAGGTGTGGCAGGAATTGCCACTGCTCAGAATACATCCCTGTGTGGTGGCTCTGCCCTCAGTCTGCAGCATTGCTCCATTCCTCAGGGAGCCAACAACCCTACCTTGATCTCCCAGCCCAGTGGCAGGTCAGGCCATGCTCACGACAGTTTTTCCTCACAGATTCACCTAATCCTTGCTTCTCTGGAGTGGAGGACTCCCCCACCAAGGTCTGCAGCTTGCACACAACCAAGGAGCAGTGACAGCACCACACTGCCTGCACTGGGCAGCAAGAGCAATGGCTTGTGGTACACCCATGACACATCCAAACCTTCTTGAGATAACAGGAGGTTCCACCAGTCCTTCCACACCATAAACCACAATAGCTGCAAGCAAACCCTCTCCAACCCCCAAGAATTCTCATGGCTTGGAAAACCCATGTCTGAGAGCCACAAGCCACATGGCCACCAACCACAAGCATCTTCCAAGGGCACATGGAGACACACTGTGTCCCCACGAGCCCACTGCACCAAATCAGAACATTCTTCTGAGCTGGGATCACATATGAAGTCAACAATGATTTGGTAGTGACAAAACCAGAGTGTTGTTCATGGCCCCAGGAGCCATGCTGACAGTGCACAGAGGAACAAGGAACTACTGTTTCCCGAATGCCTTGAGCTCTCACACATCACACACGCTCTCAAGACTGGCAGCCAGGGAGGAATTCCAGTCAGAAGGCCACGCCTGGGAACTCAGAGAGCAGATTAGGAAAAGAAACACAGAAGAGAAGGCCTTGGCTACAGAGAGTATCTTAAGGCTGAGTGGCCAATGCTATGGCTTCCAAAATGCTGAAGGACAGTCAACTGGTCCCACACTCAGCCTCTTCTGTCCCTCCTAGAGACGCTCATCTTGCCTCCTCCAAGTCACCAAACCATAAATGACAGACTCACTTGTGTCCCTCAGATGTGCTGCATGACACGCCCAGAGCTGCTGGCTCAGGCTGGCCTGTGTGCAAACTTCCCAATGACAGCCAAGCCAATCTTGCTCTGCCCCTCTCCTTTCTGATCACGCTCCTCTCTCCACACAGCCCTTGAAAATGCCCAGTGTGAATCCTGACAAGAAATCTGATGTATGACATCCTTAAAAGAAGAAAAACTGCACACAGGACATCTCATGTGCAGTGTGCCGCAGAGCTCAGCAAGGAAAATCTTGGCACTTCCAAGATCTAGTGGAAAACCAGTCTTCTCTTCCACAGGCACCTCTAAGCTCCTCTCTAGGCAGGTGCTTGCAGCAGTGGCCCAGGTGAAACTGGCTGCAAGATCCAGGTTTCTGTGTGTCAGAGCAGAGCTGTGCCCAGCCCCAACCTGCTAAATAGTCAGCAAAGGCAACACAGGCTTGGGGTGCACCAAGTCCATCCCACCTCACAGACCAGCTCTTCTTTGTCAAACTGTGACAGCAGAGAAGTCCCCCACCCGCAGGGGAGCTGGTTTCTGGCAGAGATGCCACGGCCTAGGGACTGCAGTGCTCAGGCTCCATCCTTGGTGAACAATCAGGAGCATGTCATGGAAGGGAAAATCTTCAGCCTGATCCAGACAGATGCTCTTGAGCAGCACAGAGCCAGGCAACAGGGTACCACCAGGGATGCACCCAGCCAGCCTTGCCTGCATGGAAGAGTGGTGAAACTGCACATCCGTGGCTTGGCAGGGTCAGCACAGTCACGTAATAACAGCATTTATGTTTCTCCTCTGAAGCAGGCTAAGCTATTTTCAGAATTCCCTGCAGAAGGGAAATTTTCTTCCTGGCTGTTTTCTAGGACAAAGGGAAGGGCAGTTCCAGAGGAACTGTTTGCTCAAGTTGAACAGGAGCAGCAGCAGGCAGTAGACCCATTCCCAGCTTGGACCAGGGCAATGGAGGCTGAGGAACCACACACACCCTCCATCCAGGTGCATAGCTGGGAACCTCCAGGGCTCAGTTACCACCTTCTTCTCCTGCTGTCTCCTCTCCACTATAAGGAAAGTGAGTGCTGACTTCAGACAGATGAATCTCATGGGTATTGCAAGGTCTGAACTCTGCTGCTCCATCACCAGCAGAGCTGCACACTCACCCTGAGGCTCCTGCTGACCTGATCCAAGGGAAAAAGCCTTGCTGATCTAAACTCTGATGAATAATTTAACCTTGAACTTGCAAGCAAGGCTCCGTGTAAGTGTCTAGTGGGAGCATCAGAGCCCTGACGCTTTAGCCAGGCTTCATCCTGTGATGCTTAGAAAAAAGCAAGATGCCAGACCAGAAATGCAGAAATCCCAAAGCACAGGATTAATCCCCTGTAGGTTCAGTGCCACAAGCACAATCCAAAGAGCAGCCAGATCTCATATTTTCTTTTACCTACCCCACAGGTGAAGCTTTAATTTCCGCTCAAGGATCACTGCTGCTTTGTCACATAATCCCTCCAGAAATCTATCGAATTCCATTTCAAAGGTATTTGTGCTCCCTGCTTCAACTTGAAGTGCCTCGTGCTTCCCAAGCACAGTGTGACTCATGCCGTGCCTCCACTTCCAGCTCCGAAAAAGGACCGACGACCGTAATTTGCCTCCTGCTCGTTTAAACTCGTGACTTGCTCCGGAGCGAGTTCACAGCGCTTCTCACACCCAGCTCCTCATTTAGGATAATGTGCAAACTGGGCAGACGCGGAGCTGGCTGGCTCTCCTCCAGCAGCCCCGGTGCGGTACCGCCGCGCTCCGCGCGAGGGAGAAGCCGGCCCGCGGAACGGCCGCGCGGCTTCCCCGGCCAGGGCGCACGGACATCGGCGTGCAGGTCAAACCTGCCGCCTCGCTGCTTCCTCCGATTGCGAACGCCTTCAAAACCTTAGCACACCACAGAGGTTTCCAAATTTAGCCTGTTAAGACAGGAGGAGAGACCGGGTGGTGCAGGAAGGTCTGTGGCAGTCTCAGCACTGCTGCTGCTCGTCTCTCCCTCTGATTCATCCTCCAGCTCTGCAGCACAAATCAGGCTTAAATAGATGCCCGGCCTCTCATCTCAAAGCTACAGCTGGGAAAACCAGAGAGAGGCAGAGCAGAGCCCTGCCAGCCCTGGGACGCCAGGAACAACAGTGCTTGGGAGACAAACAGGTACACATTGCTCTGTGGCACAGAAGCTGGGCTGGGAGCCGTTTGGTGGAAGAGGATGGAAAATAACGGTGATTTATCCTCCAAAATGGAAAGGCACTGCTTCTTCCAGCTCTCAGGTTCTCCATCCAAATGACAAGAGCATCAGCAGTTTTGGAAGCTCTTGATGCATGTTAACGTATATGAACAGGAAAAGGTTGGGGACAGGATCCTACAGAAGGTCCAGTTTAAGTTACAGGTAGTGGTCCCAATCCTGCGATCCTTACTCACCGAGTAGTCCCTTTGAAATAGAGACGACTGCTCACGTGAGTAAGGGATGCAGGATCAGGCCTGTCTACCAAAGAGGCTGAATCCTGAACTGGAGAGGACATCACGGCCTCTGAGCATTGTGAGACACCCACGCCTGGTCCAGCAGGAGCTAATCCAAGGGCATCACTGGGGAAGACAATCCAGGCTGGGGCATCACACCTGCAAACAGCACACTGAGCACAAACCATGGAGAGCAAGGCAGTGGGGAAAAAGGATGGGAAAAGGGATGTGCCACTCAAACAGAGGTGCTCCTGACTCACCCCCAGTCCACCCATCTCACAGATACTCCCAGGTCTGCGAGGAGATCTTTCTTAACCCTAGTGTCCTCCCAGCAGCTCCTGAAAACAGTATTGGGAGAATGAAAGCGAACTGTCTTGGGACAACTCCCAACCTCTACCTGGGTCTCCCAGCTACAATTAACATAACTTTAGCAGTAGCTGATGCCCACAAGAGAGGAGAATAAGCCCATCTGAGCTCACCAAATATGTTTACATTCCATTAATTAAGGAGGAAAAGGCAGCTGTCTAAAGCAACTTTCAGTTCTGGAAGGCAACCAAAGAGAGAAGACACACAGGCCTCAGCCTGCGTGAGCAATAACCCTGAAAAGCTCTGCAGACAAAGTGGTAGAGGCACCTTCTCCTTCCTAGGAGGTCTCCTGCAGGTCCCCATCAAGCACTCAGACCCCCAGGCTCCAGCCTCCCCCCTTCCCTCCCAGCTGTGAGCTGTCCCTGCACAGTCACACTCAGTAACATGAAGCACAGTCCTTGCACACACTGAGATGGAAGAGGCACATGGGGACCTCCACCTTCCTTCCCTCCCTCAGCCCTGGGCTTGCAGCCCCAGCCCATGAGATGGGCCTGCTGAGAGGGAGCCAAGCACTCACCCTCCTCCCTTTGCACCTGCCCAGCTCTGCCCATGCTCCACCTCCACACCACACAGCCGTACCTGGCTGCAAGGGCTGTCCCTCGGAGCCCAGCACGGGCCAGTGTTCCCAGCAAAAGCAGCTCTGTGCATTCCAGTCTCCCCCAGCTCCTTGTGATGTGTGCTGGGCCATCTGCTGTCCCAGAGGGGACCCCCAGGAGCCCATTTCCCAGCCCCACCATAAAAACAGTCTTTGCAAACGTCACTGCCCACATCAGTCTGCCCGGGGCTGGGCCCTGTGTCGGGACCAGCATCTGTCTTTGCAAATGGGTAATTAGATTCCCTTTCCATTTCCTTTCCCTTCCTGATGGTTTCTCTGGCTGGCAGTTCCCCCACAGCCCTGCACAATCCAGCAGCATTAGTCAGAGGGAAATTCTGCTCCCTTCCTCCCCTGGATGTTGTTCTTGGTTCAATATGAACAGCAGAATGAACTGCACAACGATTTGAGTGCTTCGTTGCAGCAGCATTTGTCCTTTTCAGTCGGGCAAACACAGGCTTCCCTCCCATACCTGTACTCTGCCCCTTCTCCCCAAGTGACACAGAAATCACAGCGTGAATTCAATGAGTGTGATGTTGTTGGCAATTGGAAGCAATTAGTTAATCATCAGGAATAAGCAATCAGCTGGACTGGGGTTGCAGAACACCTCCTTTTATGAACAATGGTGCCAAACACTCCTTTTGGGCAGGGCCTAAAGAAGCGTACCTGATTCTCAGCCATGGTGTGAGGTGCTCTCAGAAAAAGATCATAACACCCTCCTGCAGGAAACCTGAGGAAGAGATGGAGCAGTGATGAAATTGGGGTAAATCAACACAGAGCTGCCTCTCAGAGCTCCCAGAGGTGGGAAGGACTGTGTGCCCAGATGAAGTATCCACAGAGATCCTCACTGAGCATACAAGATTGTCTGTCCTCCCCTGCCACTAAGCAGTGGCTTTCTGGGAAGCACTACTGGGTACCTGAAGCCCTGATGGTTGCATAAGCATCCCCAGGACCTGCAGAGATGCACAGACACATCAGCTCCACCTGACAGAGAGGACTTACTCTTCTGGGATCCACAACTTTCTTAGTTTCCCCCTCTCAGGAGGTGTACAGACTGAAGTTTTCAGAGACAATCTGTCAATTCTGTCCTCTTGTACCCTGTAACACACCGTGTTCTCCATGGGTAATGCCCTGAGTCCATGTAGAGCACAGATCTCACAGGCCTCCAATGCAAACCACTGAGACTTCCAGCAGCTCCACATCACTGCCTGGGCTAGGTAGCTTCTACTCTGCACCTGGCTGCAAAACCCAAACTGCTGCCTGCCTCATGGAAGGGGCTTTGAAGTGCCTTGCAGAAGATTTCAGGAGCTGCAGCTAACTCTCTCCCCTCTGATGCATGCCAGGCCCCTGCTGGCTGCCCACCAAGAGCAGGCTGGAGCGTTACCCAGCCGTGCCAGGCTCGCAGGCCACGAGGCTGAGACACTGCAGCCTTTGAGCAGTCAGTGCCTGTTCCACCATGTGCAGCCTGGCCCGGCTCCCCCGGGCCTGGCACACGGCGGTGCCCGCGCCAGATCACGATGGCAGCGGCGTTCCCAAAGGGCATCACAGCCCCAGCTGCCCCAAGAGGTCCCCAGCACAGCTGTGGGGCTGGCCAGGCACATACAGAGCCTGGCAGATTCTGCATGAACGAAGAAGAAAAGGTAAGGGCTGCGAGGCAGCTGGGACCAGGATTGTTCCCCACTTCCCTGCGGCTGTGCAGTCACCCAGCGTTCACAGCGGCTCCTTGTACCCTGCCAAGGCAGACACTGAGGCCGTGCCTGGGGGAGAGCTGTCAGAATAATCAAAAACAGAATCAAGAAATGCTTTCCAACACCTTTCTCTCCCCTTCTCCATCACCTACTTGCTCCAGCAAACACCAAGCCTGGTTACACCTTTGCTGCACAACTCACCACTTCCCTGTGCCCTGCAGTGTGACTGGAGATTCACATTTTATTAAGTGCTGTGATGATGGGAGAAACTTCAAGTCACTGAACATCTAAATCAAATTGTGCTGTCAAAGGGAATTTAAACGAAGTTTCTTCCAAGCTTAAGAGTAATAGTAACTGCTGAGTGTTGCTTCTCCTTATCAGAGAGATGTTGACCAGTATGGAAAAAATAAGACTAGTTAGTCTGAATTTGTAGTGAAACAGAGCAAAGAACCTTGGTTGAAGAAATATCTGGCTCAGAGTCTCAGGAGAGAGTGTGTCAGATACCAGAGGGCCCCCCATGCCCTTCCATAACACAGGTGTGAATTGCAAGGTCTGGAACTCACGGTAAGGATGACCACAGATCATTTACCAAGACTGATGGACACTGACAGGTCTTGATCTGCAGTACCCAGATGAACACCCTGTCTGAGGCTGCTGCAGGACACAGTGCAGCTCACCAGGCTGGGAGGGTGGCTCAGCAGTCGTGGTGCTCTTGTGACAGAGGGGCAGTAACAGGCAAGCCAGCACAGAGCTGAGAGCCAGCACACCCCACAGCACAGCAGCCTCCTCTGCTCCAGTCCACCCCAAACTTCATTAGCAGTTTTGCAGCAGTGAGAGATTCCTGCTAACCACTGAGATGGAGCCATCTGTTTCCATTTACGTGCTGGCTCACAGGAGCAGCTACACAGCAAAGGACTCCAGAGAGGCTTTGCTCTCCTGAGCACACAGGGAGCGAGCAGCCAGCCAGTTGGGACTGGGGCTCAATTCACCCTCCCCAGAGTGACCTGGTACCTCCCTTCTGCAGAGTGCACACCTGGGAGGCACTGCAGTCCTCCCACTTTGGTTTTGTGACCAAGCTCCATCATAAATCCACTCACAGACCACTTCCCTGAAGGCAAGAGGACCTTCTCCCAAGCACAACTACACCAACTTACTGCTCTGCATGCCACCACAGCACAGGAGGGCTTGACAAAGCCCTTCCCACATCTCTTGGTCTGCCCTCTACAAAGCCAAATCTTCCACAAAATTAATAGCTACCTTTCTCTTTAGAGTCCTGCAGAAATCATGTTGTGCAAAGAAATCTTTATCCAGACACTTTTTTCATGCATTCATTTTTATGTACTTGCTGCTTGGGCCAACTGCATACCCAGCTGCCCCACAAAAGAGCAAGACATGCCAGTGGGGCCTGTGCAGCCCTAGACAGCACAAAAGCACAGAGAGTGCAGATGAAAACAGCAGCAGGTAGCATGGGAGAGTCCAGGCAGCTTCTTAAAACGGTAGGAGAAGGAAAGGGATAAAAACTGGGGACACCCTGTGTGGGGAGGGCTAAGGAGGTATTGGTCCTGTCTGGCAGCTGAACTGCAGGAGAACTTTACCACCTCGTTTTACCAGTCACACCTGCCTTGGGAGGGAAAATAGTCCTCTTGCTCAACAAGAGGTTTCATACTATAAAACAGATTGCTCAATTCTTGGCAATTTGTGTTCAGCAACTACCCTTTTCCTGTGTTTGCTACTTCCTCTCTGAGCACACATTTTTTCAGAGCCAGAAGAGACATTATGCTCTTTTCAGCCTGCCCATGAGCCCTGCAATTCCCTTCAGAGATTCCTTCCCTTTGGGAGAGCTGGTGCCTGTGGTGGACTTGCAATAACAGCAGAGAGCAGCAGAACATGTATTAAGTTCTCCTTTCCTTCACAATTAAATCTTCCTAGTCTTGCATGAAGAGAGCAGAACTGAGTGTTCCTGGAGAACAGTGCTCTTAGGTAAGAAAGGATGGAATATCAGGACAGCATGAACAAAATACAGCAACAGTAATCCCCTGTGACACTGCAGTAGCAGCAACCAGCTGGACAAAACTGTCACAAAACCAAAATCCCAGAGCATCCTATGCAGCTTCATGAAGGGGATCCTTCCCTACATGATCTTGCCCTACTGCCCCAATCCCATCACCAACTTCTCTGCCCAATTGTGTTTTTGATTATCCCACCTCCAACTACACCTCTCTGGAGAGGGCAGGTCTGGATCACTTGGCACTGTGCTCAACCCCACACCAACATGGCATTGATGCTGCAGCCAGAGGTGGGAGAGCAGCCAGACCTCAGGTCCATTGTCAATAACTGGAAAAGAGCTTTCTCTAAAGTGTAAATCCTCCTGTAACGTGTGTGTCTAATGTAACAGCCCAAACATAGGAGCTTCCCTCGCTTCTTCAATCTGCCTTTGCTTTGCTATCACATCTTGTCAAGCTGTCCCACTCAGCCCTGCTCTGCTGAACTCTTCCCAGGAGACACTTCTTGTCAAAGCTCCAGACAGAGTGACATTGCCATCCTGGTCCATTACTGCCCTGTCCCAGTCACCCTGAGGCCGCTCCTGGGGACTTTGTGCATTGCAGAGAGCACACACAGCTCCAGGCCACAGAGCACAGGGCTGCTGAACCCGAGAGAGAGGCCAGGGCAGTCCTGCCTCCTGCAGGTCCCAGCCCACCGGGCAAAGCAGGACCCGCTGCCAAGACCTCCCCCAGCGCAGGAAGAAGCAGTGACCCTGCTGTGAAGCGGGGGAGGCCCTGAGCAGCACAGCAGGGCTGGGCACAGAGCCCTGTGTTACCGTCCCACTCCAGAGCTGACAAACCTCGCACCAAAGGCAGCGCCTGGTACAAAGCCTCGCTTGTTCCCGACACACGAGCCCGTTCCAGGCTGCTGCCCGGACACATCTTTATTGTGCCCTCCTGACTTCGGCAGCAGGCAGGGCCTGGGATAATGGGCCCTTTCTGGGATGCTGCTGGGGCTCCCACACAGGAGGCTGCAGATGCAGGGCACTGCCAAGGTCCTGAGCCCTGCCAGGCAGCAAGCGCTGGCACCGTGCATCTGTCACCGCTGACAGCAGCACAAGCCTCTCTTGGGGCTCCACTGACCCAAACTCCTTCTCAACAACATGGCAGAGCTCCTCTGTCACCCAGCCAGCCCCAGTCACCTGCCACTGCACTTCAGTGTCACGGGCACAGCTGTGGAATGCTGAGCAGAGCTCCCAGTGCAGCAGGGAAGAGGGGCAGAAGGACTGGGGAAAGCCTCCTGCTAGATCCCAGGAAAGGTTAAACTCTGCCTATTTAGCAGTGATGGGAGGGGAATTTATCCCCAAGTAACAGTCTTGATACCACCTGGGACCAGGCCAAGAGAAAAGCAAATTCTTCCAGTCAGTTTATCCCCCTCCTATACTGCTTATCCAGCTACAGGGAGTTTCTGCAGCCACACAGCCACAGGGATATGAGAAAAGACTGCTTTTATTTTCCCAGCCATAACCCACCACAGCCCAGCATCTCTTCAGCTTGAGTTGGAGCCAGAAGACAACTAAGCTTAAGGGGAAGTGGCTGGACTCCCACACACAGCTTGTGAGACAGTGCTTGGAAGCTGTCCTTACCGAAAAACATGGACATTTACTGAAGTCCAGAGCTGTACCTGGCAGACCAGCTCCAGCATCCAGGGTAGAGCTGGGCTTGCTGGACACCAGCAGAGTCCAAGGACTCCAGGCTCCAACCGTGCAACAGAAAATCTTGGCCACCTCAAAACAGCAGGCATCAGGGCAGGAGGAAGGGCCCTTTGCCATGTCAGGAAGAACAACTCTCTGGTAGTTTCTGCAAGTAGCATCTGTCTGTGGTCTCATGAGCTCCTTGTCACTACCTGGACCTGGAGCTGACACCCCAGCTGGCTCCCACCCCATGCTCCAGATCCTCACATCTCCCAGATTTCTCACTGACATCTCAGCTCCTAAAAAGCAAAGCCTCCAGGAGGGCTCTGATCCCCTTTTCTGCTGATCCACAGGGCCCTCGGATTCAAAGAACCAGGCAGGGACTCTTCCATCCATGCACATACCTTCAGCACCTTTCCACACAAGATCACACTGAGCATGTTTTCCAGCTGGACACAGCTCAGCACCCTGCAGGAGAGGGCTGGACTTTTCCTCAGGGAACCAACTGCTCTGATATGTGACATGTCCAGCTGTGTTTTTTGGACTCTGCTCTTTTGACTTCTCCTTCCTACTTCCCCCCACTCTAGCATGTAGAAAGATGAGAACAGAAAGATAAAAACCCCCACAGCCATCACCCACTTCCCACCCTCTTGCACAGCTGTAGGAACCCCCTGAGTGGGGGGCCAGGGAGCACCCTGTTACAGCCCAGCATCCAGGTACAGACACAGGGCTGGTGCCCAGCACTGGGGCTGCTCCTCCACAGGGCTGTTATCTCCACCAGCACAGAAAGGGCCACATCACACCTCCTGCCCCCTCCCTGCACAGGTCACAAATGCTGCAGAGAGCAGCATAACAGCTCAGACATCACAAGCAGCCTTAAATCCTGGTAATCAGGGCAGACACCAGGACCTCACAAGGCTGGAGCTGCAGCTTACCAATACCCACACTCGGGGGCTGGCAGACTCCAGGAGGCTTTGGGACGAGATCCCACCCTGTGCAGGCCCAGAGCACTCTGCTGAGCAGGAGGCACAGGGCTCTCCTGGAGCCTCAGCCCCTCGCCTGCATTCACAGAGTGCTGCCAGCTCTGGCTGTGCCTCCAAGCACTGCTCCACCTCAGAGCTGGAGACAGATGAGGTCACCTCCAGTCTGAAATCACTTCCGTTCTCAAACGGCTCCCAAGACTGTGCCACAGACTGAAGAGTGGGACGGGTGGGGAGAGAAACCCAAACCAATGGAGCATGTTCCCCATTAAGAGCTCAACACTTCATTTATCTCTGCCTCCCAGTCGACTGCCATCCAAACCCTCCACCCTCCCTCCTTTTCCTGCAAGAACAAACCTGGCAAGAGCTGCTTTGAATTAACAGCAGGGTATGGCACAAGCTGCTTGGGACTACACTTGATCCCCAACTCCCCAAATCCAAACCCAAGCAGAACAGTGGGGAGAAATCACAGCTTGGTACTGTCAGATGAGCTCAGCCACACTGCTCCGCCTTGTGCCAGCTGCAACTGCTGGCCTTCAAGTGCAGCAGCCCAACTCTCTCTCCCCACACACACGGTGTTGGAAATGGTTTGCACTGGCAACACAGCACTGAGCACCAGCACCACAGCTCTGTGGTTTCTCCAGCACAGCCCCATTCTGCACTGTACAAGTGGCCACACCAGCCAAGGTGGCAGCAGGATTCTCCCACCTGGATCAGACAGTACAAATGCCTGAGGAACCAGAGTGAGAAAGGAAAATGAAAATTCAGGTCACCAGCAAGGGGGAGTCCTAAGGAAAAGAGCCTTACAGTGGTCACACTTGGCCAGGAGAAACCAGGCTGGCAGTTTAGTGGCATTCTTTCAAAAACACATCGACCACAGATGAATCAGTGTCTCATTCTTGGGAGCTCTAACCCGACCACAGTACCCAGCAGTGCCTCAGGCAGTAACAGCCACCACACATCACTGTCATACACACAGACTCCGACGCAGTCATGGGTTTTTCCCCTGACCCCAGATTTTGCTCAAGACAGGAAGGCACTAAGGTTTTGTGTGTTTCTTCCAAAATTCCCAGTCTCATTGCAATGGCAGCCATTGGATGGGGCCATTTTATCAGCAAATACAGCTGCTGTGATCCACATTCATTTGGAATCCAATCCAGGTGCAGCCCATGCACATGGCCTTGGCCCCACTGGTGACCCAGCAGCAGCTGGACAAAGCAGTGCTGGGCACAACACCACAGGGCGATGGGAGCTCTTGCAAATGCAGTGGATAGAGGAGCAAGGGGCAGAGCATGCTCAAGTGCAGCTATGGATCACAATGCTGCTTAATTTTAGGACTTCTTTCAAGCAGATGGAAGACTGAAACTCAGGATCGTGTGTGCTGCCAATCCTGTGACAGCTTCTTTGGATCACACAACAACCCTGGGGCTGAACAGCAGGAGTACAGCATGACTGCTTCTTCCCAAGAGCACTTTGCTCCCCAGCCTCTTTCCAGGGACCAGCACTGGAGAACAACCAGTCACAACCACAGTGACAGCAAGACCTTTCCTTCCTGTGGGCTTTAGCCCTTTTAGAAGCAGTGGGTACCACAGAAAGGAACCTCTCTGGCACCAGGCATGGACCTGAGCTGTACGGGCGGCTTCTATTCAGCAGACTAGGAATAAATACCCTGTGAGACAAACAGGTTTCAACAGAGGAAGCAGCAGGCTGTTCCCACCTGGCTGCATTCCCAGCAGCTTCTTTGTGTCAGCTCTGGCTACACACCTGTAACTCAGTGAAATGCCAGCAGAAGTTATCCATACAGCGAGGACCTGGTGGGGCAGCAGCTGTCCAACAGACAGGCTGCCTTGTTGGGGAGGTGAGGAGCCACAGACCTACACTGCAGTGCCTGAGAGCTCCCAACAGGAGAGCTCCAACAGTGATGAACAGAGCAGGGTGTGCTTCACACCCACTGCTCTAAGAAAGACCAACCACTATGTGGAAGGAACAGGTCTGAAGTTGAACATTTGGGCTAAGGAGAATCCTGAGGCTCAAGTGCCTCTGGGAAGCTTTAGTTGTGGTGTGATTGACTCACAGGAGAGCAGAGCCACTCCTTCATCAAAGTATGCTGCATATCCCTAAAAATCATGGCCTCCAGACAGAAATGCCTCCAGACAGAGCTGTTATAACCTAGGCTTCAGCTCTGTCACCTCTGAAGCATAAAGAACTTCATTGCAAACACCCACATCTGCCCTGGCTGGGCCAGTGCTGCCTGCTGAGCCCTTGAGGATCAGGTGCTGAGGAAGGGTCATGCTCTTCACCCTGCACCCAGGCATCCTGGACAGCTCCAAGCCACATTCTCTGCCTCCCCCAAAAATGCCACAAGCATTGTTTGTAGGAAACTCCTGCCTGCTATAAGCTTTGCTCCTTTCCAATACCCCACTGTTCCTTGTGTGCAGGAACAGACATTTTGTCCACAAGCAACTGTAGGTGAACAATCCTGCAAGTGACAGCAGGCATGTACTAGTGCTTTCAGAGTATTCCTATATGTTGAGGTTTTTCTGTTTTGTTTTTTTTTTAATTTTTAAATTTCTCAATATACAGGTAAAAGCCATTCAGACTGAAAGCAAAAGCTTTGCTCATGGCAGCTTAATAAGAATCAGACTGTACTGTATTTGAGTAACTCACAAATCAGATACAGGTAAACATACAAAAACACACCCTGTGGTGTGTTCCAAAACTATAGGCTGGAAAGATCCACTGAGGAACTGTTTAATATTTTGGGCAGCAAGACCTGAGGATATGGAATAGATGCTCTGAAAACATTACTACACTAAGAGCAAGAAAAAACAATCTAATTCAAGAAAAAAATACCTCTTCCCAAGCAAACCTTGACTCCTCTGCAAAGGAACTCCACAGATGTAATGACATTGGTGCCCTGGCAAAGCCAGAGGTGAAAGGTCTATTTTCCTTTTCCAGTAATACTTAGATTTAACTATATAAACTGTTCTCTTGGGAGCAGATCCTATTTCACTGTTTATGCAAGAGCCTTAGAGTTGGACTATAAAGGTGAAAGCACCCACTCCCAACCTGCAGGGAGCCTGGCCAATACAGATGTTCTTGCTACAGCAAACAGCTGCTTCATTGCCCCTCTCTCAGATTCTTTGTCTTGCCACCCTTGCTGTCACTGGCACATCCAGAAAGAGCAGATTCTAGGAGGAGTTCAACCAGGCAAGAATGGCCTCAGATATCAACGCTGCAAAAGATAAGAAGAGATCTGCAAGAGCAAAGCCTGAGTTTTCCATGCTGTGATGAGTCTGGGTGAAGCAGAGACAGGCACAAGGGAGAACCCAGCCTCAGGGCAAAACACTGCCTAGCTCCTCAGCCCTGGATTTGTCATCCACAGCGTGGACTGCAGTCAGCTACACACTCCCAGAGAGCATATCCTGTGTCAGGGTGCTGAGCCAGAGCACAAGGGTGATCCCAGCTGCAAAGGGCTCGTGCTCAGAACACAAGACAACTGCCAGACACACAGAGCAGTCAGCAAGCAGCACAGCCACTGTGATAAACAGGGACTACCCACGAGCCAGCTCCTGCAGCTAGACACAGGAGGGGCTTAAGGAGAAGTTTGAAAGAAAATATAGAGGATAATTTTCAAAAGAAGGCGAGAGGAGGTTAAGAGCACTAATCCACAATGGAGCATCTCTGCCAAACAAAGTCCCTAAAATAGAAGCAGCATTGTAAAAGTTTCAGTTCCAACACAGAAACCAAAATGTTACATGTGTCTATTGCTTCTGAGCACAGCCATGATCGTTTCACAGAGCTACACTCTCAGTGATTTTTTTTGAGGCAAAGATGAAAGGGCCATTCAGAACAGCCTGGAACAGACCTCTTGCAGTATTTTCAGTTATTTTCCTTCACCAACCCCTTTCCTGGACCGAATCCACGGACCACAGCACATGAAAGGCAACTGTAAGCCTGGCACCAGGTGTGCAAATGCCGAGGCAGCAGCAGCCTCCTCATGGGAGAGGGTGAGAGCTCTTGCTACACAGCAGCTTAGATAAGAGAGGGATGGGGGGAGGAACAGTGACAGGGCTGCTCACCAGGGCCAAATGTGTAAAAATACGTGAGGTATCTAGCTCCTCTCAATTTCAAAGGACTTGGGCACTTTCATCTGTATTAAAAGAAGGTTGGCCCTTGGTTTGTATTATTGCAAATTGCCTAAAAAAATTGTCTTTTAAATAACTATATTGTACAATGGCCTTTGTGGAAAAGCTCATGTTTCAGCCTATTGCCTTTCATCTCCACACCACCAACTCAGACCAGAGAAATGTGTCAGCTCCTTGGCTAATCCAGAGTGTGCTGACAATCTCAGAGGCACTGCAAGCAGGATCACTTAATTTGTGGCAGGAACAGCCCACAGCTCTGGGCTGGCACAGTGGGAAACTGCAGGGCTGTGGTCCAGAAGAGTCTCCACAGACACCATCCCCATGCAAATACTCAATAACTCTGCCATCATGTCACAAGGCCCCACTGAGCTTTGTACTGGGAACAAGAAGGTCAGAGCTGCTGTTAAGATCTTCCAAAAAAAAGGCACTGTGTCTACAATCCAATTCTGCCATTTTGGTAAATTTCACCAATGATAATTCAGAATAAAGTACTGCAGCCAGACCAGGCAATTTGACCAGGACAGACCTGCAATATGAGTATTGTCCTGACAAGGTCTCAGGAATGGTATTTTCTGCCACATTCAAGACTGCCATTTCACCTCTCTCCTCATCAAAAATCACAGTCCCAGGAACAAACCTTAGCATCCAACTGGACTGCAGGAGACAGGGACTGAAGCCCTAAATCTTGCAAAGGGTCATTAAAAGATAGGCATTCTAAACTCTAGTGCTCTACTCCTCCTAAAATCCCTAAGATAACAATTTCTTCCGTGAAAAACTGAGGGAGACAGCAATCACTAAAGGTTAGTGCCCCAAGCTGAATAATTACTGTCCTTGCATCAGGGCCACAGCCCAATCACTGAACAAACTGGGTTCTCCTTAATATCTGCTCTTTGCAGATAACATCACTGTGACACTGGTCTTTGCTGCTATTTCAGTCTTGATTTCCACTGTAAAGTTTATCCAGTCAGAGTCATCAATACACCCTCTACTTGCCCTATAGGAAAACTTTTATCAGTGACTCATTAATACAGTCCTGATCATAAGGAACAGATAATTGTAGAATCCTCCCTCCTGAGGATTTTTCTGTGGTATTGCTGATTTCATAAATTTCTTTCTGGGCTCCATCTGAAAATAACAAAAATGGTAAAGTACATGACATGTAAAATAGGAGATGCTAACATAGCAGGCACTGGAGTAGTAGAGTTAATGAAAATGTTATCTTTGAAATTATTACAATGGATTTTTAGAAGTCAGAATGAAACTGGATTAAGAAGATATTAGACAAGACAAAGTCATTTGACTGTAAAAGCTGTGGCTGTTGGACACACAAGGGGCAGCAACATGCAATGTTAGAAAGAACTTGGAAGCAATGGAGTGGAAAAAATTGCATTTGCTAGACTGTGTTTTCCTACAAGGCAACCCAGAGGAAATGGAAACAGCCACGAAGGTAAGGCAGAGGAGCGAGGCAGGACGGGGAATGCTCTGCTCAGCCCATGGGTTAGCAGAGAGCCAGCACCCCATGCAGTGTCAGCCCAAGTGACACCCACAACAGGCCAGAGTAACTTGTCACTCACAGCCCTTTAATGAGAACTTGCAGCACTGAGTGAAGTTAAACCTTTATATGTTTTAAGAATCCAAGGATAACTACCTCCAAGGAAAGCCCAGAACCAATGTCACATGCAGAAGGAGGAGGGGTTTTCTTGGGCTCCCAGCCTGGGCTCTGATTTGCCAGGTCAAACAGCAATGCCTTGGGACTTATTTTCTGGGATTTATTCTCTGGGATCTGGTCCCACTGCTCCTTGCAGGCTTTTCAGGCTCATTTATAATCGCTGCCTTGCAAATACAAAGCAAGATTTGCTTCCTCTTCTGAAGAAAACACATGCTGGCCTATTACTGCAGGATGCCAGCCAAGAGGTGGGTGGATGCCCTAATTATTTTATTTTTTGAAAAAATAATAAAGAAAAATAGTTATTTGTCATGAAGGAAAATCCCTACACAGCTAAGGGATGAGCTCTAGGTACCCAATACACAGGGATTCACTGGAGCCACAAATGAGCTCAGCCCTCAGGCATACGTGGGGTGTCAGAGGAAGAAAGAGCAATGGTCTCAACCAGGTATTTCCTGACATCCACTGTCATTAATGTCATGATAAATGGGATCTGAGTCCTCCAAAATGCCCACATCTGGGCTGTGAGCTCTACCTGGTAGGGACACACTTCAGTACCAAACACACCCAAGCACAAGATGCAGCACAGGAACAGCTCACGGGAAGAAGCATCCACACACTTCCCAAAGATCCAGAAGGTGGCTCATTAGGCTTTCAGACTGACAAGCCCCACGATATCCCTCATTAGCAACCCCAAGCACACACTGCACTGCTGCCACATGAAGAGCAGCTCCAATAACACCATCACTTGTTTACCAAGAGAACAATTCTGCTATTGCCTAACACCTGCCCATGACAGTGACCACGGGAGGAGCAGGGAGATGTTCAGATGACACTGGGCATTCAAACGAGGCTGTAAAACGCCTGGCACCGGCTGGAACGTCTGAGCAGCTGCTGAGGACCAGCTCTACCACCTCAAACAAAATGGCTTTCTCTGTCATTAATGAGAGCTGCTGCAAATAATGCCATCCCACAGCTCTGAGATGGCATGCAGCCTCTGTGATCAGGGACTGGCAGGCTGAACAGAGCAGGCACTGAAGAAGAGGAACGCTGGGCCCCATCCAGTTGCTTCTGGTTTACTCAAATTGCTGTGAAGTCCAGTGCTGTGAACCTGGTGTGAGCCAAGGCTGGTGGGGCAGGGCAGATGAGGCTTATCCAAGTGACAAGAGGACACTCTCCTGCTGCACAGTGATGGCCAGCAGGGTCCCAAGCAGGTCCATGTGGCAGTACTGGGGTGTACACAACAAACACACCTCTAACTTGCTGACCTCCGTGGGCCTGCTCTGAGCCTCTGAAGTGTGAGCCCAGGGCTGCTGGCAGACTAGAGCTGATCCAGAGGGTTCAGCTGCTCAGTTAACCTGGAGTGCTTCCCAAGCATGTGCCTGGATTAACTGCTCAGTAAAAGCACCAAGTTCTGCTAAATTACTGTCCTCCCCTATACCCACTTCCCTCATAAATACACACTCTGCTAAGGGCACCTTTCAAGGGGAGGAGAGCTCTTTAAAGTAAGCAGCTGAACAGTACAGATATAAACCTCAGGAGCAAGACACAAGCAGTTTCCCTTGTGTGTGCTCCAGCTGAGGGCTGCAGGGCACTGCTCCAGCTGCATCACACAAACCATCTACGGGAGTCGGGACTGCACGAACAACTGCTGGGAGACAAGAGATCATCCCTGACAGCATCTCCCACTGTTCCAATGACACATTCCTGCTCACCTTGGCCCTGTGCAGTCACAGCAAGGCTTTGCTGCAGACCAGCTGCATCACTTGATTTAGCTCCTGCTGCCTTGGTTCAGCCCACTGCCTATAAAACAGGGCAAATACCAGCTCCTGAAGACTCTGATGCTTCTTCCATCACTGTCTGATCCCAGCTGGCATCAGACTCTCTAAGCAGCAAGAACCTCTGAGAATCTATAGGATCTTAAAAGCCATAAATCTCCCTGACATTTTTTACAGCAGGCCTTGGGCACGGGGAAATTACTATTGGTCCAGACAGGCATTTCCAATACTGCTTACCCACATTTCCAGGACTTCAAATCACTAGCAGAGACTCAGGAGAGCTTTAAACCAACCAGAAAACACAGCCAAGGGGACCACGTGTGTAGGGCAGGCAGATAGCAGATGCCTTTGTGACTCACGTTTCACCTTAATATATAATTAATGTAGTATGTAATTTATTTGAAAATAAAAGTGCATGTAAGACTGCAGGATCTAAAGAGACTACATGTGTGTACGTATCACAGCAAGAATGAGCTCAGTGCATCAGGAAAGATTAAAATAGTTCCCACACTGAGGAAATAGCCAGAAGACACTACAAAAAGCTGAAAGCAAAGTGACTT
Source organism: Climacteris rufus (assembly GCA_013398175.1). Taxonomy (NCBI): domain Eukaryota; kingdom Metazoa; phylum Chordata; class Aves; order Passeriformes; family Climacteridae; genus Climacteris; species Climacteris rufus. Next base: position 9,207 of record VZRZ01006218.1, on the reverse strand, counting down.
GCCTGGGAAGTAATCTTAAAAATAATTGCAATACAAACTATAGCAGTAAAATGCCTGGCTTGTGCTCTCATGTGTTCGCACAGCTCCGTGCACCACGGGTCTGCAAGGAAAAACGAAACGTAATCACTGGAGTCACATCTGCACTGCCATGGGCTTTGCCTCACACAAAGCAGAAGATGTTAAGCCCTTGGAGCCTCTTTTCCCACAAGCTGAGTGGATCTCTGTCCCCTCCCTTGCTTCTGCACTGAGACTGTTCAGAGGTCAGTGGGACGGGCTCACTCCTCATGGCCAGGCTCCAGGAACTAGCACTCATGATCCTGTGGTTTATTTGCTCAGCCTGTGCTCCCAGCTCCCAGTTTCCCTGCCAGGAGTCATTCTGGGAGAACGGCACCAACTGCCTCGGGTGGGGTCAGGCAGAGACAGGCCATCCCAGCTCCATACACACACCCTGGACACATTTGATAACAAGCTTCAAGACAAACAGGGCACTCCCAAAGATCCCCGGAAGAGCAAAGGGCTGAGCTGCACAAAGCTCAGGTCTCCCTCTCCTTGGCACAGGCCAGGTCAGGCACCTGCTGCCCCTGTGTTCCCAGCAGGAGCCAGGGCAGGGCAAGCACGCGGTGCTGCACCGGCTGTCACTGCCATCAGCCACTGTGCAGAGAAACACTGCAGATGTAAGAGCTGAGTGAACAACTGGAGTTAGCTTCTAGTGAGGGCTTCCCACCTCTAACTGACTTGTAAGTACACTGGCTCACACCCCCCAGAGCCCCAGGCTTGCATGGAGCACAACCCAAGATCCTCCAGCGCGCTGCACTGCACAGCGTTCGCCCCGAGCCTCCCTCGGCCCGGCTGCCACGGCTGGGGCAAACTGAGGGCTGCACAGCTGTATCCACAGAGGTTTCTGCCATCCTGAGCATCCCTGCACTGCCCTGCCCTGCACAGCACAGCTACATCCCTCATCAAGAACTCAACTTCAGCCTGAACTTCTCTCATTTCTTTTGACTTCAGGAGTGGACAGTTGTACTCAAGCCAGAAGCTAAACAATTCTCCTCCCCCTCTTGGCGTTACACCCTTGCAGATGCCTGTGCAAGGTTTCACTTCCTCTTCAGCTCTTGGCCAACACTTAGCCAAGCTTTGCTCATTAGCAAAACAGTCCCTGCATCTTTTCAGCACACTCTCCTCCCAGCCACCCCTGGCACTTGGCTGCTGTGAGTACCAGCCACATGGGCAGGGGCTGGGAGTGACGACCGAGGGAAGGCACAGCAGTCATAGCAGGTTGTAACAGATTTCAATTAATGTATTAGAAATACAAAAGAGAAGGAATGAAGAATATCACCCCATTCAGTCCTCAAAACAAAGAAGGCTCTTACTTAAGTCAGGAGAAACAGGTCTGTTCCACTTCCTGCAGCCCAGCCCCTATGGGCAGCACTACACCCAGATCTTTCCTCTCAGCATGCAGTGCCGCCTTCCACTGCTCATGCTCAACAGTGTTTCTGGAAAACCAAGTCATGGATGAACAGCAGCACACATACATACTGATGAGGAGCATATGTTCTGGCATCTGATCCCAGCACCACACACAAATCCAGCTCCTGAACACTTTTGTGGGAACAAGATGACTGCAAACCTCTTCACAGCTCCAGGGACAAAGCTCTGGGAAAAAAGGAATGTGTAACAGCAGACAAACATTTTTTCCTGTGCTTCAAGGCTAACCACAGTGTAGACATGCACACACACACACAAAATCCAGCTCTTATGGGAATTATTCCAGTATGCTATGAAACAACTTGCATACATTTCACAAAGATGCAAAGTCACACACATATTACAGATGTCACATGTTTCTTTAACAAGTATAAGAGCATTATCCTGTGTGGTTTCACTGTCACGGGGAAACCTCTGCCTTGGGCAAGAAAGGGACAAAGACTTAGTGTTGGCCAGGCAAGAAAGCTCTACAGGTAAGCAGAGAATGTGCCCTCCAGTTCATGCTCTGCTATCCAAGAAAAAATGTAACAGAGGCCACTTGAACTGGAAGAGAAATGGGAATGGGAGAGGAACCCTCTCGACTTAGCCAAGAGGTATCTCAGCAAGAAGTACCTGAAGCATTAGGGATGGAGCAGAGCTCTCCAGGCTTGGTTTCAGCACATATGAGCAGTAACTACAGCATGGTTATAGAAGCCACCCCTGTGGGCAGTGGGGTGTCCCAAAACAGCTGAGGAAACTCCTTGTTCTGAACATTTAAAACTGATTTGGCAAAGCTCTAGAGATACCCAGCAAGGACCCAGCCTGGCCTGGCACAGCAACCAACCAGCTGCCTGAGGTAGAATCTGCCCTGGATTTCCAAGATATCCATTTTATTGGGTATTTAATGAACAGCAACTTAGACTGAAACTGGGCAATATGGGTTCTAGAAGACACTGAACTCCACCAGTTGTTTCTCTCTCTAGACTTGTCTTTCCTCAGCTTTTCGGGGAACTGTCATAACACAACCCCCTTACATTTATTGCTAGAACCATCAAATGAAGAGCAGCATCAGTGTGAAGGCAGTTAACGTTTTTGAGAGTGTAAGTGGTCCTAGGAACTCCTTGAGTTTGGAGACTAAAAGCACCTTTGTTCACATGGCAGCAACATTTCCCCCTCTGCAATAGCTGGCTGTCTTTTGCAAAGCTCCAGCAGCTGAACAAGTGTCACAAGCATCTCTTGGGGGTTAAACAAAGGTTCCTAGAACATTAACATCAGCAAGGATCAGCCCTAACATCTGTGGAACTTGCACATTTGGTTAATGTACCTGGAACAGCCCAGTACCACTCACACAAGTGCAGCAGAATTTTGGACTTGCACACAAGTAGCTGGGCAGGGAAATTCAAGTGACAAAAGTCCTGTGCAGGAAACACTTCCTTCTCCTTTTCATAAACTGCAGATTGCTACTTGCACCGAGAGGGCTGAACCACTCCCCTGCCCTGCACTCACACCCATTTCATCCATTTGGAGCATAAATAATTGAAGAGAGACAGCAGCAGCAGCAGGAGACAGAATCTGTGCCCAGCTCTCTGGGTTCCACTTCACCACAAAGTCCATGCACTGACCTCTTTTCACAGCCCTTTTCCAAGTAGCCAAGCAGACAAAGAAAAGAAAAAAAGTCCAAGTGCCCAGGACGAACTTCCCTGCCCAGCCCAGAGCAGCCCATCTGTGACACAGGGCCTCCTGCAGCCAGGCTGTTTAGACAGATGCACAGCAGAAGGACAGGCAGGGCTGAACCTCCTGACCTGCTGCAGTCCCACCCTGCTCCCAACACTCTGTTCTGAGCACTGAGCCTCTGCCCAGCTCAGAGGGCAAGGGACCAACATTGTCTTTTGAAATTGGCCAAAAAAAATCAATGAACCACACAAGGCTTTTCAAGAGAAGTAAAAGCTTCCACTCCTATGTATGTCTGGCCAAGATACACTGCGACATCAAAAAAACAAGCAGGGATGTGCTGCTTTAAGAGTGTTTCCAGTATTTACCTCCAGGTTCTGTGACTAATTTGCTACTCCCTTTCTGGCAGGCGCATCTTGGTAGCCAGGATGCATGACCAGGGTTGGAAAACACAGAGGTTGGAAGAGACATTAATGTGGGGAGTCAAAGAGAAACAGCCTCACCCAGGGTGAGCTATGACACAGTGAGAGACTATCCAGCTGTGGTGAAATATCCCATTAGACAGCTGCAAACATAATTTTGCTTTCCCTGAGGAAAAAAAAAAAAACACCTCACCACATCCACCCTGAATTGATACAGAGCATGAAAGACAGCACAGGAACACAGGAACACTGATCTATATTGCTGCTCCCAATGACTCAAAGAATCACAATTATAAAATAATTGGTTTAATCTGAGAAAATTAAAAAGTCAGTGGTAGTCTGTTCTCCTTCCAGGTTCCATACTTTTCTGCACAAGCAAGAACTTTCCCCTAGTCACAACACTATAGAAACTGTTATTGTAAGGAAAACATTTAGGTGAAATATAGCAATGCCACAAAGGTACAGTGCAGGTACAAATCCTCCAAGCTACTCCAGCAGAGGCTTTGAGGAGATTCTGTAAAGACTAAATTCTGCTTGTGATCTTTGTTGTACAGTTGCTGTACAAGAGAACCTACCACTCAGATGATACTTCTCATCATATATTTCACAAAACTCAGCCAATCAGTTTTCCCCACAGAGGTATCTACGTAGAAATGGAGGGTCACATTAGGTCATCCCCAACCAGCTCAAGGCACAAGGAATCAACACCTTTCCCTCCTCTCAATCTGCTCTGTCATCAGCAGCTGCCTGCACCAGAGTTGTCCTCAGTGTGCCAAGGGCCGTAACTCCAACTACCTCAGGTGCCTCAGCACTACACAGGGTGCAGCTTTTCAGGGGATACACTTTCTTGTGAGCCCACCTGGGCTTATTTCTCCATAAGCACAGCAGAGGAAAGGAGAATGCAGTTCGTCACACATTACCAGGGAACTGGGAATTTCCACGATTTCCACCAGCCAGTGTTCTCTGATAGGCAAGGCCGGGGTTGAAAGTTGACCTTAAAATGATGCTCTGTGTTGGCACAGTTGCTATTTTAAATAGAAGACATTTCTGCTGTTGCAATATTTAATGGTCCAGGAATGACAGAAATCTCTGTGCCCTTTTTTACAAGAAAAAGGCAAAGGAGTCTGAATACAAGTTTTTAACATATAGAAACCAGATTCTCAAAAACTGAAACACAAATGCAATTAATTCAGTCCTTAATGCCTCGCAATGACTTGCGCTGTACCCACTCCTCCAATCAAACTACCTTTTGCACAGCATCTTCTCTACACACAGCCCTCTATATGTATTTTTACTGATAAGCAGACCACTTCAAAAAATGTTCAAGTAGAAAAAAGGACCAAGCTGAATGGAAAAGGCAGAGCCCTGTAATTTCAAACCCACTGAAAGAACTGGATCCACCAGATAGTCTCTGCTCCCACACCCAAACAACTTTGCAAGCTGATGGGGTGGGGAGAGATCAACTTGGGAAGGAGAGGTTCCCATCCTCCTGATTCAAAAAGAAACAATGACTTCAAAGAACATTAGAGATATGGGCCTGAATGAGCAGGAGCCAGCTTCAGAGACACGGCAAGGTAACACCCCAAACATACACACGCCAACACCACGAGCTAGGAGGCATGTTCTGGAGGAGTGTGCCAGGAGACTCCAGTTTAACCAGGTACTTGGGAGGTTTCACCTTTACTCCTCCCACAGCAACACCTCAGGCTTTGGCAGAGCCTTCATCCACTGCACTTGCCCTGTTTGGTTCTCAGGTCAATACTCTTGACAAATTGCTGGGTTTCCCTACAGGGGGCCTACTCCTTGTGCACATGGGACATTACTCATTGCTTCATTTCCTACCCAACTTCACCACGAGAATCCCTCTTAGTGACCCAGCAGTAAATAGATTACTAGGAGAGCAACCAACCCTCTCCAAGAGGTGCTGAACTGAGGTGTAATGAAACTGAGGAGCCTGGTGTCACCAGGCAATCTGCCACAGAGCTTCACACCAGCCCAGGCTCTGAAACCACAGCCATCCCCTGGGAATGCTGCATGCTCTGCACACAGAGACCAGCATCAAACCTCTGCTGACTGCAGTAATTAAGAGGTCATTCCTTGGAAATCAGAGAGGTGGAGAACCTACCGTTATTCTTTCCTGATGAATGAAGTAATTAGGAGCCCAACCTGCAAACCAGAGTCCCCTGAATGCAGACAATGCATCAGCCCTGACCATGCTGTGAGGGAGGATGAAGACACATTCTTTGACACCACATTGTTCCATTCTATCGACTCAGCAAGTCATGAATGTTATTAAGACTTTACCCAAGGTAACCCTAGGTACATGCAAGCTATTGTACTGCCCTCTCAGAGATTCACTTCATTTCCTAAATATTCATTAAAGAATAGCTTTTATAATAATTTTTGAAAAATTAGTTCAGACAAGAACCACAGCTTTAGTAAATCTTTTAAATTGTTATCTGCTGTCAGATGTGAGAAGATTGGATAAAAACGGCACAGGAAGAAAAATCCTGCTCTTAAAAAATGCTAAATAAAAATAATTTATGTTTTTGCATGCTTTAATTTTAACAGATTGCTTTGTGTTCACAGCTTGGTTTCCCCTTACCATCCACAAGTAACTGGGCTGGCCCAAATCCATAATGACCTGTGCTCTGTCATGCAAGAGCCACTCTCCACTCAGTGTAAGAGACACAGGGACACACACTCACCTCCACCCCAGAGCAAAGAGCCCCTCTGCCCCAGCAGAAACTGCACTGGCCTGCAGACAGGGGCTCTTTGGGGTGCAGACTCCAGCCCACTCTTGCCTATGCAGTGTGACAAGGGCCTTCAGGAGCTATGATAGCATCTACAACTGACTCCTCCGATCTCTACCTCGCTTCTTCCCCTGGGGAATGTGCAGAAAGGAGCCTTATGCATAACCTGCTTCCCTCTTAATTTAAAAACAAATTAACTAAAGAACAGCATGTTTCTGGGGGGATCACAAAGCTTCTCCCCAGTTCACAGCTTACACTAAATATTCCACAATGCCAGAACACATTCTGGATTGCTTTCATCCAGAAATAAAACAAGAATTAACAGCAATACTCACAAATAACTACAAAATACTAGCAAAACTTCAAGTAGCTTGGGAAAAACGCATCTGGTGATCCCATTATCCTGTTACCCCTAGATTTACTTTGTTCTTCTCATCACTGCAATCAGCAGTCACAAAAATGTACAGTGCAAGTCTGCATTATATAGGGAAACACCATCTCTTGCCATGGCCAGGTGAATAGCCATGCTGCTACAATGCTAGTTTCCTTTTCTGTGGCCCAGAAAGGCTGTGCAGTACCAGGGTCTTAGCAGGCAAGGTGTTTGCTTCGTATGGAATTGGAGCCTCAGTGAAAGACTAGAGGCAGAGACAAGTGCAAGCCAGGCTGGGCATGGGTGAGATTCTTCCCATGCTCTGCTCTGCTGTGTTAACCATCACCTCCATCCCCAGCCTCGTGAGCCAGAAAGGCTCTTCCATCTACAGCAGACGTTGCCTATACCATGATGATGGGTGCTGAGGAACACACAGACTCTGATAACTGATCACCTAGACATTCAAGCTCAGCAGAAAAGGATTCCTCTTCCTTTCAAACATCCTAAATCCCTCCAAATACCAAAGAGACAACAAAAAACCTGTCGATGTCATCTGATTGCATCACCCCTCCTCACTCTCCAGGACTCAAAGGCAGGTCTCCAAATAGCTATTAGCTTTGCAAAGCAAAGCAGATGTTCCCTAACACCCAAATCCCGGCCGCCTGCGAGGTGCCGATCGGCTGCAGCACCAAGGAGCGGCAGGACTGGGGCTGTGTCTGCGCATCTGTGCTGCGGAGGGGAAGGGATGGGAGACGTGCTCCCAATACCGAAACGCCTCTGCCAGCCTCTGCGCTGCCTTTCTCCATCCGAACCCGCTCGACACACCCAAAGGCAGCGAGAAAAAAGAAACCCAACCCCAAATCCGGGGGGATGCGGCAGGCAAAGCGCCTAATTCCCGGATGGATCCGGCCAAGCCGCCGCTGTGCCCAGGTGGCTGCCGCATCCCCGCGGAGAGCCGTGCCCGGCGGGAGCCCACCTACCTGCTTCTCCTCTGCGGGGCGGCGCGGCCAGGGCGGGATGCCCGCGGCGGGGACCGGCAGCGGGGAGAGAAAAGGAGAGAGAGTGAGGCGAGAGGGACGCGCCGGGCCGCGGGGCGGAGCGGCCGCGCGTCCCCGCCGCCTCACCTGGGTTGACCAGCTTGCTCTTGTACCGCATGCCCGTGCTCATGGTGCCTGCCCGGAGCGCCAGCCGTGCCCGTGTGCGCACGGTGGGTGGGGGACCGAAGGAGTGCGAGCGGCGGGGCCGCCCCGCGCCGCCGCCCACCATGTGGTGGGACGAGAGGGTGTCGGCGCGGTTCCGGAGGAACCTGCAGCCCACCCTCACCTACTGGAGCGTCTTCTTCAGCTTCGGCCTCTGCATCGCCTTCCTGGGGCCCACGCTGCTGGACCTGCGCTGCCAGACCCAGAGCTCCCTCTCGCAGATCACCTGGGTCTTCTTCTCGCAGCAGTTCTGCCTCCTGCTCGGCAGCTGCCTCGGAGGGGTCTTCAAGAGGACGTAAGGGCCCGGCAAACTCAGCGCACCTCGCGGGGTGGGGGTTCGGCTCCCCCAAACCCCCTCCCTTATCCCGGCTCGGGGGTGGGCAGCGCCAGCCGCCCCTTCCCGGGGTTCGCCTCCTTCCTTCCCGCCGGGATTGCGGGGCTGAGCGGGGATGCTGCGTGGGAAAGCCATTCCCGGGTGGGAGCGGAGGGTCCGCTGGCCCCGGGAGGGGAGGGCGCTTCCCCAGGGCCGCGGGGCAGGAGCCGCTCCCGGGGCCGCTCCATCCCCTCGGAGCGGAGCTGCCGCCGCCCGGAGCTCCGCACAGCGCCAAGTTCCAGCCAGAACTTCCCGGGAGGGCGCCTTGCCTTAACCTCGGTTGTTTATCCCCGAAAATATTTGGGGAAGGAGCGCGTTTGAGTGCCGCCCGTGTCGGAAATCGCGGCGGTGCCGCGCTCGCCAGGAGTTTGGGCGGACACGTGGTGGGATGCGAGTGGTCCGAGTGGTCCGGCCGGGCTGGGGGGGACACGGGCAGGGCCTCCGAGGGGTCAGCAGCGACCTGGAGGGGCTGGCGAGAGACCCAAGCAGGGATTTGCCCCGCGCCGCCGGTCCAGGATGTGTTGAAAATAAATAACCCACGCTGGCTCGGGCCGAAAGATTGCGAGGGAGGCGTTTGATTTGAGGCTTGGTGACAGCGGCGAGGATCAGCTGATTATTTACATTGTCACAACTCTCCGGGCGGTGATGTAACGTGTCAGCTCCGTGTGCGTGTCTGATCCACACCCCGCGCGTGTCAGAGGTGCGGATGGGCGAATTCCGGGCGAATTCCGGGCGAATTCCGGGCGAATTCCGGGCGAATCCTTTCAAACGCCCGGGTTCGTTCCGTATTTTCGCGTCTGTGAATTGAGCAGCGCTGTGGCCGATGGAGGAGGCTTTGGAGCACCTGTAAATCGCCTCCGGGGCTCGCTGAGCTGTTCCGGTGGCCGGAGGAGCTGCGGGGCAGCAGGAGCGGCTCTGCGGGGCGGTGCCGGGAATTGGGAACAGCCCCGGGAAT
>VZRZ01006209.1:3151-24712 GCA_013398175.1 Climacteris rufus | reverse complement strand
TTTTTAATTTTAATTTAATTTTACTTTATTTTACTTTATTATTTTTTATTTTATTTTTAAATTTTATTTTATTTTACTTTGTTTTATTTTATTTTATTTTACTTTGTTTTATTTTATTTTATTTTATTTTATTTTACTTTATTATTTTATTTCATTTCATTTCATTTATTTTATTTTTTTAAAACCCAGCCCTTGTTTTCTCAGTGCTCACACTGAGATTTATACAACGTCACCTTAGAGCTCTCTCTATTTCTAAAGCCGTTGTATTTTTAAAACAAAGTTTTACAGGGAATGAAATAAAATAGTGTGGGAAGGGCTGTTAAAGACACCTGGCAGTTCTCCAGCCTTTCACTGCTCACTCTTTTAGGTGTTGTTTTCCTTCCACGGTTCTCCCTCCCTATGATTAATCCATTTATTCCTGCTCTGTCCTTTCCCAGGCTGTTTGTGAGGGAAAAAAGGAGCTGCCCTTGCCATGAATATTTACTGTAATCCTCTGCCTTTCTATCCCTGCCTGTGTTTTCCAGCGAATTCCCTGCAAAACTCATCGGAGACATCTGGAAGTCATTAATGGCAGAGCCCTGAAGTGCCACCACTCGAGGCTCGGTCCCCAGAGAGCCCCTAATTTGTACAAGAAAGTTCCTCCTCCCGAGTGCCAAACTCCGGGATCATTAGCACTGAGGTGTTCAAAAACAAACCGGGAAGCAGAAAAACACCCAGCAGCCCTTCAGTGAAAATACCTTAATTAAGCAAAGAAAGCGATTATTATTAGAAACTCATTTCTTATTTAGCAGCAGCATCAAATGTTAATGAGGGGAAAGTCAGCAGTTGCTTAATGAAACCCAAAGCAGTTGGGTCAAATCACGGAGAGCAAGGAAAAATCAGCTCTGAGCAGCAGGGATTTGAGTTTGGCTTGGGATGGGGAGGAGGGAAAGCTGCAGAGCCTTGGACAGGAGATGTGTCCACCCCAGCAAGGACTGGGATCTGCTGGGGGAGCAGAGGGCTCGGAGCAGCTCTGAAATCAACATTTCCAGCGTCACCGAGCTGGGAAAGCCCTCCAGGACCACCAAATCCAAGCTGTGCCCCATCCCAGAGCACCGAGTGCCACGTCCTTCCCTGGGCACCCCCAGGGTGGGCACCTGAGCCGGGAATTTTCACCCCCCTGGGCGCCACAGAGTTTATCTGTTCATGCATAAATCAAGGAATGTGCGTATTCCCCTGATTCCCCCTGATGCCAGGGGGGCACACAGGAAAGGGCCACAACATCCGTGGTTCGGACACGAGAGATGAGCTGGAATTTATGACTGACAGACAAACAGCATTTTATTCACTATAAAAAACAGCTATAGCGTCCCCTTTTCAGAGGAATCTTCCATATGCTGAGTGTATGGAAAGGTTTCTCTCCAGGATTTCTGAGACGTCGGATTCCTGTATTTTCTTCTCTCCTTGGAGTTGAGTGATAAAGGGAAGTGCCTGTACACCTTTCCTAATTGGTAAGTTACATCGCTTCCTAATTCTACATTTCCTTGGCTAAGCTATAGTGTAGGTACCTTTATTGTGCACTGAAATTACTGTAACTTCCTTTGTGTTATTCCATGTAGTAATAACCTGTTAGAGTTGTGGTTTCATGTGTGTTTTCCTGTGTCTGTGCAATAAACCTGTCATATTGTGATAAGCCTCATCTCCATTGATAAAGAACAAGGGCAGTAATGGAGTTTCTGGGGTGCAGGTCGCTCTGATAGAATTAAAATCCATTAAAATTCGTAACAGCACCCCAAAAACGCCCTGGGCAGCCAGGCTGGGGCAGGGATGAGGAGGAAGCACTGCCAGCAGAGCTGAGGCCGCGAGCAGCCTTACAGCCAGGAAGATTTCTCCTGGTTGGTGCAAGGAAGGCAATTATCTGCCTGACCACAAAATTACAGGCTGTTAGGAGTGATTTTATTCATTTGATAATTAGCAGATTAACCAAAGCTCTCGGTACGGCACGGGTTCATCCTGCACGTGGCGTGGGCTGAAGTTCATTAGCTGCCACTGCCTGCTGCTCATCTAAAGGATAATAACCTCTCACATCCAGCAAAAAATTCCCAATTTCCTCCCCAGGGCCCATTGCCTGCCCCCTTTGGAGAACATGAGGAGGGGGTAGGCAGGGAGGAGATGGAAAACTGAGGGGATGGAAAATTGAGGGTATGGAAAACAGAGCATGAAAAACTGAGGGGATGGAAAACTGAAGGGATGGAAAACTGAGGGCAGGGAAAACTGAGGGGATGGAAAACTGAGGGGATGGAAAACTGAGGGGATGGAAAACTGAGGGGATGGAAAACTGAGGGGATGGAAAACTGAAGGGATGGAAAATGGGATGGAAAACTGAAGGGATGGAAAACTGAGGGGATGGAAAACTGAGGGGATGGAAAATTGAGGGGACGGGAAACTGAGGGGATGGAAAACTGAGGGGATGGAAAACTGAAGGGATGGAAAATGGGATGGAAAACTGAAGGGATGGAAAACTGAGGGGATGGAAAACTGAGGGGATGGAAAATTGAGGGGACGGGAAACTGAGGGGATGGAAAACTGAGGGGATGGAAAACTGAAGGGATGGAAAATGGGATGGAAAACTGAAGGGATGGAAAACTGAGGGGATGGAAAACTGAGGGGATGGAAAATTGAGGGGACGGGAAACTGAGGGGATGGAAAACTGAGGGGATGGAAAACTGAAGGGATGGAAAATGGGATGGAAAACTGAAGGGATGGAAAACTGAGGGGATGGAAAACTGAGGGGATGGAAAATTGAGGGGACGGGAAACTGAGGGGATGGAAAACTGAGGGGATGGAAAACTGAAGGGATGGAAAATGGGATGGAAAACTGAAGGGATGGAAAACTGAGGGGATGGAAAACTGAGGGGATGGAAAATTGAGGGGACGGGAAACTGAGGGGATGGAAAACTGAGGGGATGGAAAACTGAAGGGATGGAAAATGGGATGGAAAACTGAAGGGATGGAAAACTGAGGGGATGGAAAACGGAGGGGATAGAAAACTGAGGGGATGGAAAACTGAGGGGATGGAAAACTGAGGGGATGGAACAGCTTTGGTCCAGGCTGGCTGTGCTTGCTCCAGGCTGGAGCAGAGGGGAGCAGCCTGGGCCCCAAGGTTCTGCTGAGGTCACAGCCCCAGCTCTGGGCCCCCATCACTCCTGAAATCCCAGACTGGGTTGGTTTGGATCTCAAAGCCCGTCCAGGACCACCCCTGCCACGGGCAGGGACACTTCCCACTGTCCCTGTGCTGCAAAGGATTTGGAACTTTCAGAATTTTTTGAACTTTAGTCAGGTTTGTTCACCCTTGCCCAAGCTGAAGTTTCTCTTCAAAAGATTCAGTTTCGGGTGATGGGCTTTGCATCTCAACAAACTGGGAGTAGCCCAAAAGAGACACAAGAGATAACAACCATCAACAGGACATCAACAAACATCAACAAACATCAATAAACATCAACAAGACATCAACAAACATCAATAAACATCATCAAACATCAACAAACATCAACAAATATCATCAAACATCAACAAACATCAACAAACATCAATAAACATCATCAAACATCTGCCCCTGGCAGGGTTGGTGACCCCTGGTCCGGCCAAGGCTGATCAGGGAATCAAGGAATGAGCACCCAATTAACATCAGAGGAAATCCAGATCCAATAGGAAACCAAACACCAAGAACTGCTCAGCTTGGGACCAATGAACACCGAACCGATGGATTTCTATGGGTTTTAAACTCTATAAAATTTGGGGGAAATCTAGTAAAATTCATGTGTGATGGGATGATTTTCCCTGCACAATCCGGGCACTGTGTGGATGAAATGATTTCTATCTGACATCCTGGCCAGAATAAAGTGATGCCTGAATTCTCTGACACTAAAAATGTTGGAGAGTTTCTGTTTTTCCCACAGTTTCCGTGACACCAGGGTGCTCCAAGCCCCGTCCAGCCTGGCCTTGGACACTGCCAGGGAAGCACACCCAGGATGACACGGGGCAACCTCCCCTTTCTCCTCCCAGAGAAGGATCCGTGGGTGCAGGAGCAGAGGATCTACCCCAGGGAAGGGACACTGGTGAGAGGTTTCAGGAAAGCTCTCCAAAGGACAAAGCTGCTGAGCTGGAACTGAAACCAATCCCAAGTGGAGCAGGTTAATGAAGAACAACCTTCCACAGCCTGGCACAGAGCACAGGAAGGATTTTCACCACGTTTAAAATAAAGGACATCCCGCCCAGTGGGGGATTCTGAGGGTTTGGTTGGGTTTGTTGAGCTTTTATGCCATTGCTGAGCTGATTTTTCCTGGCAAAAGCGGCCGCCTGCACAGACTAAACCAAGCTCCTGAGAACTGCAGGTCCCCTCAGCCCCTGAGTGTCCAAACACCACAAGGTGCCCTCAGACGAGGAAAAACATGAAAAACCAGCAAACCCCGTGGTGGAAAGGGCATTTCCTCCTGGTTTCCCTGGACACCCATCCATGGGTCAGCCCAGGTACAGAGAAGGGACACTGCAGGCTCCTTCCAGCTTTGGGTAGCAGAGGCAGCTCCCTTGGAATCCCTCCTGGGAATTCTGAGTCCTCACTGCTTTCCTTGGCGGTGGAGCTCCCTACAAAAGGTTTCACTCTGCAATTAATTAACCTCGACTCCTGCTTTAATCCCGTCTGGAGTGAGTGATCCCATTTGGAGCGATCCCAGCCCAGCGGCCCAGCGCTGCTCCCACTTGTGCAGATGTTCACCAGGCAGGGATCAAAGGGCTGCCCTCACAAACAGACGCTTAATTCTCTTAATTACTCAGCTGCTAATGAGCACGGGCCCTTCCTGCATTCCCACATCTGGTTCCCGTTGCTCTGCAGGTGTAAAGTGCCTTCCTCAGCAGTTTGGGATGTGCATTTCCAGGTGTTGGTCACCAACATTCCCTGTCCAGAGGGAGAGGGATTCCCTGTCCTGATCACTGGGAGAGATGGGGGGAAATTCTCATTGCAGGCGCTGCTTACAGGGGATTTGAAAGTGAAGAGGATGGAAATATGAAGTGGTTGGGGTTGGAAGGGACCTTAAAACCCATCCAGTGCCACCCCTGCCATGGGCAGGGACACCTCCCACTGTCCCAGGCTGCTCCAACCCTGTCCAGCCTGGCCTTGGCATTTCCAGGCATCCAGGGGCAGCCACAGCTCATGGTCATTTCTTTTAGAAGTGGAATTTTATCCAAACCCAAAGGCTCTGTTCTTGCAACGGCATCTTAAGATGAAGAGAGCAAACATGGTTGCAGAAATAGAAAAATCTCTCCCTAATTCCCATTTCATATTGAGGAAAATCGTTCAGGTGGATATTGATTTCTCAGAAGCTGCAGAGGGTTAAATCCTTCAGGGTTAAAGTAATTACAGTCCAGATACGTTCTGGACTCTTAGAAATCATAACTGATGAAGCACACAGGGTGGAAAGCTTCAGATTTCCATGGAGATGAAGGAGGAGGGTTCTTCTCTTTGTTTTTCAAGGCTGCAGACTGTCCAGAGGACTTTCATTCCCACTCCCAGGGCACATCCAGCTGCTTGGGAATGAAGCCTCCAATCAATCCCTTCTCTCCCCTGAAATGCATTCATTCCAGGCTAACTCAAGGTGAGCACAGAGCTCCAGCAAAGCAGGGAAAACACTCCTGGGAAAGAATCAGAGCCCTCAAGAGGCCTTGGATGATGCCCCTGGAGAGCTCCTGCAGGCTGGGGTGTTGGAGGTGGAGAATGGGGCTGCACAAAAGGATCCAGATCCAAAGAGTGGCAGGGCCAGAGCTGCCAAGCCCAGCTTGGGATGCAAATCCAGCTTCAGCTGCAATGCAGGAGCTCTCGAGCATCAGAGGGGATCGAGAGATTGACTCTCCTCCAGCCTAAAGAGTGCTTGGGGTTTTACAGCAGCCTGCTAATGATGTTTTCCACTTATACCTGGGAATGTCAGCAAACATTCCAGGCAAGCTGTTTGGGATTGGAATGGTTCCCTATGCTACAAAACGATGAGGTTTTGCCATTTTTTAGGAGCTGTACATGGGGAGATGGAGAAATTTGTCAACACAGGTTGGGGGAGTTATAGGGACAGGCACATTTATCTGATCCCAGAGGCTGGAAATGCTCAGGGGTTTGGAATGACACATCCACACCCCTTTGCTCTGTTCTCCTGTGTGTAAAACAGCTGGATGCCATCCCAACCCAGGGGGCAGCTGCAGCAGGAGCCTGGCACATGCCCACTCCATCCAAAGAGATGGAAAATGAGCTCAAACAGGAGGTGAAAGGAGCTGTCCCAGAGTTTGCTGACTCTGCCGTGTGGCAGAGCCAGAGCCCAGTGCAGTGACCTCCCCAGAGACAGGGAATGGGGGCTCCCATCCCAGAGGGATCAGAGCCGTGGGCCTGTGGCACCTGGGGACAGGGAGAGCCTGGGTGCAGGGTCTGCTCGAGCAGCTGGGCACATGGGTGCACTCAGAATGTTCTGGAACAAACCATCCCTGTGTGAGCCACGCACTGCCGCTCAGACTCCAGGAATCATGGAATGGTTGGGGTCGGAAAAGACCTTAAAGATGCCATTCCTACATTTTCCTATCTAGGAGAAGCCCTGAAATGCATCACCTGTGGTGGGCAGCTGATTTATGAATTACAGCTTTGAAGTGAGCCAGAGATGGGGTTTGCAGTTTTCCTGACATCCCTCTCCTGCCAGGCCATAACTCAATTCCACTCCATAAAATCTTCCTGAGTGACTCAGCTGTTCACTCCTCATCCCTCTCTTCCCAGCCCCTCAGTTTGGATGCACAAATTGCACAGCCTCCCAAGCAAGCCTGAGCAATCCTTTATAGCTGACAACTTATTAATTGAATACATTCCTGTTTCCAAGTGCAGTTCCCATTCTCCAGGGAGAGCAGGCTGGGATAGGAGAAAAATCCAAGCCCTGAGAAGTGCTAAACCATGAAGGTGTGAAAGATCTAAATACCATTAGGTATTTATAACTTTCCTCCTCATTATCTATAGATGAGCATAAAAGGTTTTTACCTTCACAGAGAGTTTTTTTGCATATGAATGAACCACTGAAAAGGGAATAAAATCCCGTTCCCCCCAGGAAAGGCAGCAGCCGACGGAGAGAAGCACTGGTACTCCGAGTGCCTTTCCGTGTAGGGCTCTGGCATGACGTGTTCCTTCATTCATAATGCAGATTATTCCCACTCTAAATTTAGCCCTGTTCCTCTGGAGCTCAGCCCCGCCAGCCCAGCGGGTTCTGGGTGGGATCCTCGGGGATGGGGGATCCAGGGCTCCACCAGCCTGGATTGGAGGCTCCTGGTTCCCAGGCTGGGCTCTCCTGGAGCTGCAGCCCCCCTGGAACATTGGAGGGACACCTGGACCCCCCTCATCCAAGCTGGGATGGAGGTGAGGGAGAACCTCAGGGATCCCAGCCCATCCCACGGCCCCACTGCTGCGTTCCCTCCTCTGCCACTCCAGGGCTCCAACTGCAGGATTGAAGGCCCCTTTTTGCAGTCATATCCCAGTCTGGATTGGGTTGGAAGCGACCTTAAAGCTCATCTCATTCCAACCCCTGCCATGGGGAGGGAAGGGAACCTTCCAGCCGCAGTTGAACTTGAATTGGGCTTTTTCTGCACCTTTAACTGGGCTTTTTTCTGCACCTCTAAGTGGGCTTTTTCTGCACCTTTAACTGGGCTTTTTCTGAACCTTTCACTGGGCTTTTTTTGCACCTTTAACTGGGTTTTTTTTGCACCTTTCACTGGGCTTTTTTTGCACCTTTCACTGGGCTTTTTCTGCACCTTTAACTGGGTTTTTTCTGCACCTTTCACTGGGCTTTTTTCTGCACCTTTAACTGGGTTTTTCCTGCACCTTTAACTGGGTTTTTTCTGCACCTTTAACTGTTTTTTTTTCTGCACCTTTCACTGGGCTTTTTCTGCACCTTTCACTGGGTTTTTTCTGCACCAAAATGGGGAGGGAAAGAACACAAAGCAAACCTTTGTCTGATGAAAGCTGCAAATCCAGGGAATTCTGCCCTCCTGGAGCAATGTGGACTCTGCTGTGGCTGAACCCAAAGGATCTGGCACAGCTTCCAGGTGCTCCCTGCCAAGAGCAGCAGCCGTGCTCTGTCAGATTTTCCTTCTCCAGCAGCTGCCCTGAGGATTCACAGCACAGATGGCAGAGATTCATCTCCCTGGGCAGTAATGACCCCGAGGAGGTGAAATCTGTGTGAGTCTCCAGCTCTGAATGCTGGAGAGGATGGAAAGACAACCAGGATTTGGGAAGCCTCAGTGAAACGCTGGATTCAGCTCTGCGCCGTGGAAGGGTTTGTTCTCCGGGCACCAGTGAAGTCAGGGGATAAAGGTGTCATCTCAAAGGGGTTTCGTGGTTTCTGGTGCCAGGGGAAGAGGAAAACCAGACCTCTGAGAGCATTTAATCCTGGGGGGAATAAAGAAGGGGAGCAGCGAGCGACCCCAGAAGAGGCGGATGCTGCATTTCCCCGGGATTTGCAGGATTCACTCCAGGATTTGCAGGATTCACTCTGGGCTGTGTTAAAGCTGGAAAAGCAGCACTGTCACCACAGTGGGAACAACACAGCCAGGCCCAGCAAGGACTCAGGGACACCTGGTGGGATTGGTTTGGGAAAGGCTCCCCTCGTGCTGAGGGAGCCGAGAAATCCCAGTCCTATTTCACCTGATAATGCCTTGTTCCTGCTTATCACAAACCCTGGCATTAAGCAGGGGATAGATGAGCACATCCCACTTTTCCTGTGGAATCTGTGCAGGAAATGTTTGGGTAATTACCTGTGGTAGGAGAAGACCCTCCTGAGTCATGGTTTAAATGATCTGAGGGACTTGAATCATTCTCTCTTTAATTAAACTCCTGACACATCCCATATTTCACTTCTCCATTATCCTTGAGCCTCCCCAGGGCTTGCTAGGCTGGAATCCCTGACTCCAAGGGGTCTCAGCTCCCAGAGCTGTGGCAGAGGGACACCCTGTGTGGAGCATCCTCCTGCCAGGACGTGCTGGGCCTGCCCTTGGAACACTCCAGTGACTTTCCTCCCAAAAAAATGGGAATTACAAAGTGCAGCTTCCCCAGGGAGGCCGCGTGAGGCGATGCCTTCCATCCTCACCACGGATCCATGGGCTGCCCCACCAGGGAAAGGATTCCCCAGGTTCAGAGAGCAAGGGAGGACTGGTTTTCCAAAGGGAATGAACCCCCAGAGCACCAGGTCCCTGGGATTTCCTTCACTTCATTTTCTCCAACCTCAACATCCTTTTCCAGAGGAAGAAAACCAACTCCTGTGGATGATTTACTCCTCACCCTCCTCTGAAAATGTTTCCTGAGATTTCAAGGAATTTAGGAGAGAATGTGATAAAAAAGGGTGGAAATATCGTTCCAGGTGTTCCTCTCACTCCCCAGCAGGGTCTCCTGCTCAGTCCCACCAAAATCTACAATAAGCAGTGGAAAATCCAGCCTTAAACATTCCACAGAATCCTAAAACCTCAGTGGTTTGGGGTGGTTTGGGTTGGGAGGGACCCTAAAGCCCACCCAGTGCCACCCCTGCCATGGGCAGGGACCCCTCCCACTGTGCCAGGCTGCTCCAGCCTGGCCTGGGACACTGCCAGGGATGGGGAATCTTCCCAAACCCCTCCCAGAGCCTGGAAAAAGCGAATATCCATAACTTAAACATCTGAGTGTCCTCTTAACCTCACTGTGGCTGCATCACCAAACCATCCCATCAGAAGGTCTGCCCTTGGCTCCCTCTGATGAGCATCAGGGCCACAAGAAGCACATTAAACACATTTTCCTTGGATCAGGGGAATCCATGTTCTCCACAGCATTCCCTGCCAATCAGTGGGATACATTTAACAAGCAGGATCATCCCTGACAATCCCATTTCCATTTTCATGGGGTCTCATTAATGTCACAGCCAGAGAGCCAAGGCCAGACCTAAAATGTCAACCGGGCTCAGTGATAAACCCAGCTCAGTAATTACTGTGGAGCAATTAGAAGGCTCATTTTTCTAGGAAAAAATAGATCCAGGCTGTTTCCCTTCAACCGAAACACCCTGGCCCTGGAATGCTGCCAAGGCAGAAGGATCCCTTGCCAGCAGTGACAGCAAGACACAGGTTGGGGCTGTGCCTTCAAATCTGGAGATGCTACCAATTAGCATTCCAAACTATGTTAATGAGGCAATTAATAGGATTTCTCGAAGGAAAAGCAATAATCAATCAAATCCCAAAAAGAGGGAGATCGCTCTGCTGAACAACAGTAAAATTTTATATTCAGACTGAATAATTTTGTAGCGTTGCTGAGGGGGCTGGAGCATCTCCTGAAGGGAGCTGGGCTGGGAGAGCTGGGAATGTTCAACTGGAGAAGAGAAGGATCCAGGGAGAGCTCAGAGCCCCTTCCAGTGCCCAAAGGGGCTCCAGGAGAGCTGGAGAGGGACTGGGAACAAGGGATGGGGGGACAGGACACAGGGAATGGCTTCCCACTGCCAGAGGGCAGGAATGGATGGGATATTGGGAAGGAATTCCTGGCTGGGAGGGTGGGAAGGGGCTGGGATGGAAATCCCAGAGAAGCTGTGGCTGCCCCTGGATCCCTGGAAATGCCCAAGGCCAGGCTGGATGGGGCTTGGAGCAGCCTGGGATAGGGGAAGGTGTCCCTGCCCGTGGCAGGGGTGGAACGAGACAACCTTTAAAGCCCCTTCCAACCCAAACCATTCCATGATTTCATTCCATATAATGCTGGATTATTTGTCTGTCCCTCCCTGTGGAGTAGCTGCCACGATTCCTTGTGATATCCCAGCAAACACCTCCTGCCTGTGCCGCAGCCCCGCGTTGGAGCCTCTCCCGGAGCAGGAGGGGCAGAATGATCTCAGCAGGGAAGACGATGGTCCCAGAGCCAGCCCAGCACCAGCTGCTCCCTGGTTCTCGCTGCTAAAAAAAGCTCCGTGGCAAGGAAACAGCAGAGGGAGGAAACAAATTAAATCCCAGGGATTCATGGAAAATGCAAAATTATAGAGATGAGTCAATATCGCGAAGACACCCAGATGCTGCCAGAGGTTTGCAGCCACAGGCTCCTGCTGGGATGGACATTTCCCATCAATAACCTACTGCCCATATCTATGGGTGAGGTATTGATTAGGGCTGATCAGCACATTGAAGCAATTTGTTTTCCTGGGCTGGGAGCAGGATCCACGATCCCACACTCCATCCTTCCATGGGTTGGATGGGATACTGGGAAGGAATTGTTCCCTGGGAGGGTGGGCAGGCCCTGGCACAGATTCCCAGAGAAGCTGTGGCTGCCCCTGGATCCCTGGAAGTGCCCAAGGCCAGGCTGGAGCACCCTGGGATGGTGGGAGGTGTCCCTGCCCATGGCAGGGGTGGGGTGAGATGAGCTCTAAATTCCCTTCCATCCCAAACCATTCCAGGATTCCCTGATTTCCTGCAGCACATGGAAGTGCCCTCTGGGCTCTCCACCCTGTCCTGCCTCCAGGGAGGAGGGCAGGACCTCACTCCTCTCACTCCAGGGAGCATTTGCTGCCTGCCTGCAGCCAAACACCAAAAATCAAATTAAACCTGGCCAGAAATTGTAATTAATTATTGTCATTCCAGGTTTTGACCCTTTAACGATTATGGGAGAACTCACACACAGAAACCCCACAATTACCTGTCGGAATTCCTGCTGCAGGGGCGTTTCCATGGAATTGCTCAGCTCCCTCTCCCTGCTGCCTGGCCCTGCTCTGACACACGAGGGCTTGGCTCCAGTGCTGGCCAGGACAAGGGACGTGGGACCAAAATGTCACCTCTGGACATCCCCCAGATTTAACCAGACCTTGGCTGTGCCAACCCCCTGAGCCGCTGGCACAACCTGTGCCCAGATTTTACACAGCCTGTACCCACCTCCTTTTACAGGTACTTCCCATTCACAGCTGGCTGAGAAAGAAACAGCTGGAAAAGCTGAAATGCTGGGTTTAAATCAGCTGGGTATTTGGCTTTCTGCTAAATTTGATTTCAAGGTTCTTTCTCCCCACCTTTCCAGAAAACACGGGGAAATAAACAGCTTGAAAAGATGAAATGTGGGGTTCAAATCAGCTGGATATTTGAATTTAAGATTCTTTCCCCACCTTTCCTGCTTTGTGCTGGCAGCTGGTTTTCTCCATGAAGGACCTGGGGCGAGAGCTGCCTGTTTCACCTGCAGCCTCCCAGGAATCCCAGGGGTTATTCCTGCCAGAGCCGAGGCCTCTCCACACCACACACTGCTCTGACTGTTCTTTCCCCTAATTACAGTCATTTTCCCCTCACATGGCAAAGCATTTCAGGCAGGAGGAGGAAAATCAAGGCACGGGATGTTCCAGGGGTGATTGCCCTCTGCCTGCTGCCCAGCCTGGGAATCTGCTCCCACCCTCCTGCTCTTCCCTGCCCCGAGCTTTGTGACGTATTTTCTCTGAGGAAAACCAGATTTGCCCATGGCTGGGAGCGTGTGGAAGCTCTCAGTTGTGATTTCCCTGCGAAATGGGGTGCCAGGCTGCAGATCTCCCTCCCCAGAGCCAAGCTGTTGCTGTTGGTTTCACTGGGATGAGACGTGACAGGGTCAGGCAAGAAGGGACAGATCCCATTTTTATGGAGTGGAGGCAGAGCAGGGAGGTGTTTCATGGCTGGATTTGTATCCAGCTCTTCTCCCTGTCCACAGGGATTATTTTCAGGTAGGACCAAGGGATGCACAGGCTCAGTCAATGTCTCATCAAACCAGAACCATGGAATGGTTTGGGTTGGGAGGGAGCTCAAATCCCATCCCATCCCATCCCACCCCTGCCATGGGCAGGGACACCTCCCACTATCCCAGGGTGATCCAAGCCCTGTCCAACCTGGCCTTGGAGGACAGGGATGGGACAATTCTTGCAGAGATGGGGCAGAAAATTTGGAATTTTTGGGTAATAAACACTCCAGTTAGGGAACAACCCTTCCACAGTGATTAAATCCTTCAGGAGGCCGGAGAAGAACACGGAGCAGTGTGAATTTGGCACAACCCCCCTCTCTGAAAGGCCTCTGTTACAATTATTGGGGTGTTTGCCTGAAAAGAAGTGGGGAAAAATAAAATATGTTCTTGTTCTTCCTTCTTGTCCCACCCTGCTGGAGAAGCATCTGACCGTAAGTCATCAAGGCAGCTATTTCTGGGCTGTAATTAAACATCAGGGAAAGTGTGAAGGCACAAAAGCAGCACCATCTGCCACACACGCGTGGCACAGAAATAGAGATGGAGCTGCTGCCCCTTTTGTCCTTCCCACAAAAGTTGGGATTCGAAGGGACTGTCTGGAGCAGCTCCTGGCCCCGGGGGTGTGGATATCCCAGCCCTGGGAGTGTCCAAGGCCAGGCTGGATGCAGCTTGGAGCAGCCTGGGATAGTGGGAGGTGTCCCTGCCATGGCAGGGGTGGGATGGGATGGGCTCTAAGTTCCCTCCAACCCAAAGTGAAATCACTGCTCCAGTTACTAACTAAGAAAAATTCTATGTATAGCACATTTGGAGTGTTATTTTGGGCACAGGCAGATGAAATCCATCAATATTCCCTATTATAGGAAAACTATATTTGGCCAACTACAACACTGCAAAATAGACTCAAACCCAGCATTTATTTTTTGTTTTTTGGGTTTTTTTGGGTTGAGCTTCTGGCTCTGGGCTCTGCTTCTCTCCCCCTCCCTGGGCAGAGGGATGGCCAGGAGTCCTTGTGCCAAGTGGGAAAGGCCCATCCATGGGCCTGTCCCATCTCCCACATCCCAAAGCATCTCAGAACTCCTGGTGGCTTTGGGAACCCAACTCCTGCCACTTTTCCATCGTGGATTTCTCTGAACCACAGGGAGGTGGGGCTGTGCCCTGGGGTGAGGGAATTTGGATGGGATTGTCCAAGGAACTGGGCACTGCTGCCCAGGATTTCTGTTTTCCTCTTAAAAATCAACACATTAAACGCGGTTTTCAGTAAATGGAGCCACCATAGAATGACCTCTGAGACAAGAGCAGCTTCCAGGGGGAAGCTCCTGGTTTTGGGATTAGGAGTTGGAGCAGCCCTTGGAGAGGGGAGGGGACGGTGCCATCCCCCAGCACCTCTGGGATCCCCAGGGAAGGGGGTCTGGGAGCCAGAGCAGCTTTCCATGGACACCAGGAACACCATGGGCTCCTTCCATGGATGCTGGGCTTGAGGACACAGGAGGCAAAGGCACGGTTCACCACAAAATTCCTTTGGAAAGTCGCTTGGAATGTCACAGAGGATTAGGGAAAGGGGAGCTGTGGTTGGAGCTCATCACAATTCCCACGCTGGGACACAGCTCCCATGTAGAAGAAACGTCCCTAAAGACACAAAACCTCCTTTTTTAGCCCTGCTGGGAGCTCCTGCCCGGCCTTTGGGAGGATCCTGACTCCCTGTTCCCTCAGCACCTCTGCTGTGCCCCCGTCCCTGCCACTCCTCCGGCTGCACACGGAGCAGGGAAGTGCTGAACAGGGATAAGGAGACAGAAATAGCCCAGCAGCAGAGCATGTGATGCCCCCCAGCTCACTCCGAGAGCTGCTCTTGAGCACTTTAGATAAGGCTTAATCACAAGTGAGATGCCAGAAGACGCAGGAGGCCAAGGGAGCCTGCTGGAATTCCATCCAAATTAACGAAGGGAAAATTAACCTTTACCATGGGATAAGTCAAACACCCCAGAACCAAATCACACCCTTAGGAACAAGGCAGTTCCAGGGGAAAATTTGTTCTGGCTGATGTTTTTTGCTCACCCCATTTCTGCCTTGGGGTGACCTTCCCTGATCTTGTTTTTGTGGCTGCTGGACAGCACATCTGCTTTGGAATTCCAAGTGAAAATTGGGAATTTGGACCTGGAAGGCAGCCCTAAAAGATAGGTATGAAAAGGGTTTAAATGTGGTTTCTACCCCCAGACAGGTCCTGGTGAGAACAGAGATTCCTGTTGGGGCCAAATCCAGTTGGAGTCAACAAAAAGTGAAAGACAAATGTGGTTTGCCGAGAACAAAGCCTGTTCCTGCTTTTTATAAAATACAAAATCCCAGAATGGTTTTGCTCAAAGGGACCTTCAGTCCCATCCATTCCCACCCCTGCCATGGGCAGAGACACTTTCACTGTCCCAGGGTTCTCCAAGCCCCGTCCAGCCTGGCCTTGGGCACTGCCAGGGATCCAGGGGCAGCCACAGCTTCTCTGGGACTTCTATTCCAGGGCCTCCCCACCCTCCCAGCCAGGAATTCCTTCCCAATATCCCATCTAAATCTACTCTCTTTCAGCTTAAAGCCATTCCCTGTGTCCTGTCCCCCCATCCCTCATTCCCAGTCCCTCTCCAGCTCTCCTGGAGCCCCTCTAGGCCCTGGCAGGGGCTCTGAGCTCTCCCTGGAGAGACCCTCTGGAACAAATATCCCATTTTTAGGGTATGTGACAACCCCCTGGACCAGAGGGAGGACTGTGCCATTTTTAGGTCATTCCACCAGAACAAACCTAATTTTCAGCTGCAACCATTAAAAATGCTGATGGTGCCAAGGAGTTCCCCACCAGCAGCAGGATCCCAAGGATCAGGATCCCCACCAGGAGCAGGATCCCAAGGCCTGGAGCTGGCACAGAACTCCCAGCTCTGTTCCCCCTCGAGGCTCCAGTGCCTGAGCCACCCAGGAGAATCCCAGCCCTCCAGCCCCACATCCAGCCTGCACAGCACCCTCTGGAAGGGCTGGATGAGTCCACAAGGAATGGGACATTTGTGAGCCCACAAGGAATGAGTCCACAAGGAATGGGACATTTGTGAGCCCACAAGGAATGAGTCCACAGGGAATGAGTCCACAATGAATGGGATATTTTTGAGCCCACAAGTAATGATTCCACAAGGAATGGGATATTTTTGAGCCCACAAGGAATGAGTCCACAAGGAATGGGACATTTGTGAGCCCACAAGGAATGAGTCCACAAGGAATGAGTCCACAGGGAATGGGACATTTGTGAGCCCACTAGAATGAGTCCACAAGGAATGGGACATTTGTGAGCCCACAAGGAATGAGTCCACAAGGAATGAGTCCACAGGGAATGGGACATTTGTGAGCCCACTAGAATGAGTCCACAAGGAATGGGACATTTGTGAGCCCACAAGGAATGAGTCCACAAGGAATGAGTCCACAGGGAATGGGACATTTGTGAGCCCACTAGAATGAGTCCACAAGGAATGGGACATTTGTGAGCCCACAAGGAATGAGTCCACAAGGAATGAGTCCACAGGGAATGGGACATTTGTGAGCCCACTAGAATGAGTCCACAAGGAATGGGACATTTGTGAGCCCACAAGGAATGAGTCCACAAGGAATGAGTCCACAGGGAATGGGACATTTGTGAGCCCACTAGAATGAGTCCACAAGGAATGGGACATTTGTGAGCCCACAAGGAATGAGTCCACAAGGAATGAGTCCACAGGGAATGGGACATTTGTGAGCCCACTAGAATGAGTCCACAAGGAATGGGACATTTGTGAGCCCACAAGGAATGGGACATTTGTGAGCCTACAAGGAATGAGTCCACAGGGAATGGGACATTTGTGAGCCCACAAGGAATGGGACATTTTCTCAGTCCCTGTCCCCTCCAGCCAGAGCCCAGAGGCCACGAGAGGTGACCCCACAGGACCGTGTCCTCCCTGTGGAGGGCCCTGGCACCTCTCAGTGCTGATAATGTCAGGCACAGAGAGAACAGCAGAGCCTGGAATTCCATCCTGTGCCAACCCTGCAAGTGCCAGGATGACTTCAGCTTGGCATTGCTTCATCTGCCCTGAACCCTCAGCATCCTCTGTCCGTAGAAATATCAATATATTGATATAAAAAACTCTCTGTAGGTGATCCAGGCCCCAAAACTGGGTGGGAACTCATCAGACCAGGCCCTGCCAGCACCCAAAGCCTGGCACGGGGTGACTTTGTGTTTGCTGGTTGTTGCTGTGTTCCCAGCCCCATTTTACATCCCACAAGGTCCCTGGCAGCCGTGCCAGCCTCGAGGGGGCCAGAAGTGACCCCAGAAGGACACAGTGCTGGCCACCAGCCAGGGCACAGCTCTGCCACGCCGTCCCCTTGTGCCTGCTCCGTCCTCACTCGTGATCTTTACTCTGTTCTCTGCTCCAGCCGGTGTCTAAAGCCTTTCCCAAACACCTTCCTCATGTTCTGTAATGCTCAAGGCTGCTGGAATTTGTTCTGTGACCTCACAGGCTGCTGGAATTGCTGACACCCAGGGTTGTTCGCTGGGTTCCTCTGTCCAGGATTTCAATAATTCCCATAACAACGCAGGGTTTCAATAATTCCCATAACAATTCACGATATCAAAAATTCCCATAACAATGCAGGGTTTCAATAACTCCCATACCAATTCAGGATTTCAAGAATTCCCATAACAGTTCAGGATATCAATAATTCCCATAACAANTTCAGGATTTCAAGAATTCCCATAACAGTTAAGGATATCAATAATTCCCATAACAATGCAGGGTTTCAATAACTCCCATAACAATGCAGGGTTTCAATAACTCCCATAACAATGCAGGGTTTCAATAACTCCCATACCAATTCAGGATTTCAATAATTCCCATAACAATTCAGGATTTCAATAATTCCCATAACAATGAACTCGTGATGTTGTTGGTCGAGAGGGCCATTCAGGGTGCGATGTCCCTCTTTAGGCAGACTCAATTGTTTTGGGATTTATTACAATCCTGGATGGAAAACCGGGCAAACAAATCCATTTCCAGTGCCAGGTAAATGGGTTGTGGGGTGGGACATGAAGGATCATCCAGTGCCACCCCAGCCATGGGCAGGGACATCTCCCACTGTCCCAGGCTGCTCCAAGCCCCATCCAGCCTGGCCTTGGGCACTGCCAGGGATCCAGGGGCAGCCACAGCTTCTCTGGGAAACCTGTGCCAGGGCCTCCCCACCCTCCCAGCCAGGAATTCCTGCCCAGCATCCCATCTGAATGAACCCCCTGGCAGTTTTAAACCATTAACCCTTGTCCTATTGCCACCAGAAATAACAATGATGAAAAAAATGCCTTCCCAGGCTCAGGGCTCATTGCTGGCATTAGAGCTCCCCTTAGTGGGATGCAGCGAGGGGATCCTTGGAATTCCTGTCCAGCCTGGCCTTGGGCTTTTCCAGGGATCCAGGGGCAGCCACAGCTTCTTCTGGTGAATATTTCATGGAATCTCCTGGTGGGAATGTCCTGTGCAGCTCACCCCAGGCAAGCCCACACACATTCCTGCTGGGAGACACAAGGTTCTGGGGGGAAAAGAGTCAATATTGCAAACAAGCATTGAAGGAAATCTCTCTGGGTGCATTAGGAATGCCAGGGGCTGGCATTCCTTGGATAGCTGGGAATGGAGCTTGGAATAGGTGCAGAAGAAGCTCAGATCCACACAAAACCTCCAAGTAAATCAGGGAAAAGCCTTTGGGAATCAAGTGCAGTTGTTCAGTCCTGGGTGGATAAATGGCTCCAAGATGTTTCAAGGCAGGTTTAGGATGGATATTGGGAAGGAATTGTCCATGGAAAGGCTTGTCCAGCCCTGGAAGGGTTCCAAGAGCACGTGGCTGTGGCACCTGGGGACAGGGCTCCGTGGTGGCCGTGGCTGAAGGCTGCACTGGATGATCCAAGAGGTTTTTTCCAACCTCAACAATTCTCACACTCTGTAATGCAACATTGCCCAGGGAGCCTCAAACAGGGTGAGGAATTCCTCCCAGCTCCTTTGTGCTCCTTCTGCTCCCTCTGAGCAAAGCCACCCATTTCTGAGCAGGAATAACCCCAAAAAGGAACCTTTGCACAAACCAGGTGCAGGAACATTGCACAAGAGCAGGAGCAGGGAGGTGACCCAGGCTAGGACACGGTTTGTGTCTCCTCATCCACGTCCCAGCCACGTCCCTCCTCCCTGGGGACACTCCTGGGGGTGCTGGCAGCACAGACAAGGCCAATTCCAGGGCTTTGCCAGCGTTTTTAGCCAAAGGAATTGGGGAGGGAGGAGTTTCCAGCAGGCTGGGGGTGCTGGAGTGGGTGCTGGGTGGGCTCAGCCCTCATCTGCACCAACACCAGACCCCAGGGACTGGGAACCCTTTGGAGCCTCTCCCAGGCTCCCATGGGCCTTATTCCAGGCTTGGTTAATCCTCCAGCTCCTGGGAATCCGTGTGGAGAAATTCCCTGTGCTCTGCAGCCAACTCCTGCCCCCTGCCACATCCCAACTTTCATTCCTCATGGAATGCTGAGTTTCCTCCCCTGCCTGTCCCGTGCACACACCTGGACTCTGCACCTCAGAGATCCCAGCTGCAGCTCCCAATCCCAGCTGGGAATTCAGCAGCCTGGCCATGCCAGCTTTGGTGACCATTTCCTCAACACCTCTTCCAGTTCTGAGTGAAAAGTTTCTTCCAAGGGAGCAGAAGATGCTGAGAGAGGGAACAACCCAGGAGGAGGAGGATGAAGGAGAGGAACTCATTGAAGTCTGGAGAGGAACTCATTTAAAGAGGAGTATCTGGGCTAATCAGGGCAATAAATGTAATTAATTCCTTCCCTCCAGGGCGTGGGGTGATTTTAATGTCCCTCAGGGGTCATTTCGTGGCTGTTTGACCAGGAGCCTCTCCTCTCCCGCCTCCCCTCGCTCGGGGCCTGCCCAGGGCTCTGCCTACAAGGCTTTCTTGTTAGGATTAAACGGAATTAAAGGGTTTGTTTGCCTTGTTTGTTGTTTCCCTGGGCTGTGCTGCTGCCCAGGGCAGCTGGAGAGGGAACAGGAGAGGAGAAACGGGGAGAAATGGGAGGATGGAACGGGGAGGAAATGAAATAAAAGTGGAATTGAGGCAGGAGGACAAACTGCCTGCACAGAGGGAACAAAGGGTGAGAACTTGTGAGTCCCCACCTGCAGAGCTGTTCCAGCTCTGGGTGTCCAACATGGATATGGACCTAGAGCTGCTGGAGAGAGCCCAGAGGAGCCCACGGAGCTGCCCCAGGGCTGGAGCCCCTCTGGGAGAGCTGGGAATGTTCACCTGGAGCAGAGGAGAAGGATCCAGGGAGAGCTCAGAGCCCCTTCCAGCGACTAAAGGGGCTCCAGGAGAGCTGGAGAGGGACTTGGGACAAGGGATGGAGGGACAGAACACAGGGAATGGCTTCTCAGTGCCAGAGGGCAGGGCTGGATGGGATATTGGGAAGGAATTCCTGGCTGGGATGGAATTCCCAGAGAAGCTGTGGCTGCCCCTGGATCCCTGGCAGTGCCCAAGGCCGGGTTGGACAGGGCTTGGAGCAGCCTGGGACAGTGGGAGGTGCCCATGGAATGGGATTTAAGGTCTCTTCCAACTCAAACAATCCTGGGATTCCATGATTTTCTCAAGTAAATGATTTTTTTTCTAAGGAAAACCCAACAAAGCTTAGGAAGAATCCATGAATGGCTGGACATGGAGCCAGCCCCATCTCTAAAACATTTCCTGCTATTCTACCCTCAAAAGCCTTAAAAAGTCCCCATCAAGTTGCTAAATGATACCAAAAACTTTTCCAGACAATGACTGTGCAGGTTATCAAATTACAGCAGGATAAAATATTTTTCCCCCTGCTAACAAATATTGAAATTTGTTTGAAACACACAATTTCCATGAACACGCCATTTGAGTTAATTACTTCACTGCAAATGTACCTCTTAAATAATTGCTGCACCTCAAGAAACGCTTTCAATAATTGACTGAGTTTTCATAGGGAAAAATGGTGTTATTAAATCCAAATTAAATGCACATTGGAGACACTTCAGTAGAGTGCTGCCAGAGCAAACCTTTCCGTGCTGGATGAGGAATAACTTTGGGAATTGATGGCAGGGCAGCATCGCTGCTGTCAGCCACGGCCTTCTCCTTCCCGCTTTTCCCCATTCCTGCGGTTGTTGGGGAATTTTGGGGAATCTCCCGGAGCTCCAGGCGGTGCCAGTGGGAGGTGTTGGGGTTAAACCCAGCCCTGGTTTTGCTGGGAAGGGCCTGGTCTGGGTGTGTTGAGATTTATCCCAAAATGGGGTGGGAATTTGGGAGAGCTCTGAGCTGAGGAGTCCCAGGGTGGGCTGCACTCCCAGGGAAAGCCCCAGAGCCCACATTGCAAATAATACAACTTTTCTATATTTTTTTAACTCATTTTAGTCAGATTTCTTCGGTTTTGCCCAGGGGAGGGGAATGAAAGTTTCTTATCTGAATATTTTTGTTTTAAAGGGCGAGGCCTGGTGAGTTTAACAGCTCAAGGTCCTCAAATTATGAGGACCAGAAAATGAAAACCAAATTATGAGGACAAAAGAATGAGAACCAAATTATGAGCACCAAAGAATGAAAACCAAATTAGCATGGAAGGCAAAAGGATCAATAACCAATAGGTGAGTGAAACGTGTGATTTAAGGCCAATGAACTAGAATTTCTTGGGGTTTTTCTGTATGAATAATAACTAATAATAACTAATAATAACTAATAAAAATAATAAAAATAAAAAAGAATAAAATTAATAATAAAGAATAAAAAGAATAATAAGGAATAATAAAGGATAATAA
>VZRZ01006207.1:2299117-2325630 GCA_013398175.1 Climacteris rufus | reverse complement strand
ATACATGCACAGAATGGAACCAATTTCTACCACCACCAGAACTTTGACAGATTAAATAAATGCAATGTAATCAGATAAGAAGCCCAGCATTTTATTTTGATAAGTACTGTACTATACTCGTTAATCAAGCTCTAAATATTTCCATAAGAAAAAAAACAAACCAAAATAAGACAAAAACCAGTTGTGTTCTTTCATTCCCAGCACCTTATCATTGCTGTATTCATAGTTCAAGTATAACAGAATATGTAAACACTTTATTGCAGTAACTTTGCACTCCTCTGAGGAAGAGAGCTGAAAGGAACTGGCTGAGGCTTCTCTTCAAAAGGTTCTTCAAACCCTCGGGCACCAGCATTCTTTAATATATGTTACAAGCAGCTTTGGTGTAAGTGTAAAGGGTTCTGATCTCCTGAGCACAAACACTCCTATGTTCAAGTTTTATTTCATTCAAGAGACCTGAGATTTCATGTTCAAATGTGCAGCTGCACATAAGGCAGCTTTCTTCACTCTGGCAGCTTTTCCCCTAGAACCAGTTTTAGCACCTACTGCACATTGCAAACAATTACTAGTGATAACTCAGCAGAGACAGCACTCTAGTGTTCTCCAACCACAAAAATATCAAAGTAAGTTCCTCCTATTTCTGTCATCTCATTCCACTCCAAAAGGTAAAATTTAATTTATGCACCAAGTGGAGAGGGTTACTTCAGCCTTTACCCTCTTTACAAAGGATTTTTACCATCCCGTTGTGCATTTTTGACTAGTAAAAACAAGTACCCTCACTACCAGCGGGCTCAGGTTTCCCTTCAAATCGCATGGAGTTATTTGAGGCTATTAAAAGCTCATGACAGCACAGATAAACTCCCAGCTGACTGAAGACAACTCCAGCAGACATCTACTTCTAGTACACTGTGCTCTCAGGGCTTCTCTCCCTGTTGTGTCCTGCAGTAGACACCAGCCAGAAGGACAGGCTCAGGCTCTGCTTCTGAGTGATAGAATGTGACAAAGATCAGGAATTTGGCAGGTAAACACAGTTCTGAACTTGATAACACCCCCGACTTCTACACATTTCAGAAACCTTTAGGTCAAAGTTTCTTCCTCAAGTGCGAATAAGCGAATATTGAGGCAGCACTCCTAAATTCCTTGGAAGAGGGCCAGAGAATAAACTGCTTACTTTCAACCTTTTCTATATATCTGATTGTCAGGGCTGTTAGACTAAAGATTAGTTAAAAAAATTAAAATATTGCTTATTGCTACCCTGCCTCCACAGAACTGGTCCCTTTCAATCTCCAGTACAGGACAGCACTAGGTACAAGATTATCCTATTGCTGAGAAGTCTTACTCTGGCATGCTAAGGAATAGAAAGTGAGCTATGGAAAATTCCAATTTTATCAAATAGGTGGGCCCCGCGGCAGCTGAGGCACCACGGCTGCTCCTTGCAGGGCTGCCGGGGGCCCCGGGAACCGGTTCTGATGGCCTCCACCCAGCTCCCCGGCAGCTCCAGCCCCTTGCACAGAAACCGCCTTCGTCCCGCCGCAGGCTCTCCGCCCACCCCATTCTCTACTGGCCGGAAATAACTCCCCCTTCCGCAACAATATTACCTCTGTGTCCCGCTGCAGTTTTGCTCTCTGGCTTTCTGGCTGTGGGGACGGCTTTAACGATTGCCGAAGGAGGTCTTCCTCCCAGAGGGTTATTTTGCAGCAAATAACTTTACCAAAGAGCCCATCAGTAACATGAAAAAAAGCAGTGTCAGAAAATGGCCATATTAAAACTCAGGAGAGAGAAGATTGTATGTATTCAGGATTTGCCAGTTCACCAAGCACACAG
Organism: Climacteris rufus; assembly: GCA_013398175.1. Classification (NCBI taxonomy): domain Eukaryota; kingdom Metazoa; phylum Chordata; class Aves; order Passeriformes; family Climacteridae; genus Climacteris; species Climacteris rufus. The sequence goes on along the minus strand of VZRZ01006207.1, from coordinate 2,323,809 downwards.
CACCAGAGTTTTAGTCCCAACAATCAAGTCACCCCCTGGGTTGCAGATCAGGTCCCTGAAGAATCACTCCATCTGTGTGCAACTGTGCCTTAAAGTGGATTTGCCTTCGACAACAGCTCAGAAAATAAGGACAAGAGATGAGTGCAGCCAAGCTACAGGAAGGCAGTAGACACCCGGGAGAAAAAAAACTCAAACAGACATGGTTCAAAAATACATGGTTACGTTTGCTAAAATGATTAACGCTTATAACAAAAAAGTAAACAATATTCCAATTAAACTTCTATGAAGCCCATTCACTCACTAAAGCCTTTGAGGGTCACTGGTGCTTGGAACCAGACATAGTCCTCCCAAGCAGGTGCTGAGCACTGTGGAGGTGATGCACTAAGGTGGAGGTCTCCATCACAGGACAACTTCACAGTCAGTTTCCTCCCTCGGGTCGGCACTTTGTAGTTGAGCTTGGGCCGAAACCACTCAACACCACAGTCACGGTGTCCCTGGACCAGGACGAGAGTGCCTGTGACAGGGAGAGCCTTAAGTTCACTGAAGACATCTGCAACAAACAGGCGGTGAAAGAGCTGGCGAACACAGGGCGCAGTCTGGAGGCTCTCCTCAGCAGTGCCCTCGCAGAACCCTTCCAAGTTCAGCTCATAGAGCTCCTTGGGGTTCATGACATTGCCTCCAAGTAGGAAAAGAACCCGAGGAACCAGCGTCAAACTAAACATGACTTCCAGGTGCTGGAACAATCCCTCCAGCTCCATCAGCACCTGCCGGCACTTGCTGCTTGTCAGACCCGTGGAGAGTGGCTTCTCAATCCCACCTCCATCCTGGAAAACAAAAATTCAATTAGTACATTTAGCTATTAAGCCATATTTGTTCTAATATGCTCTGCAGAAAGCATGGCCCTTCCCAGAGAGGCAAGGAACAACAGGTTTGTGTTTTGAGAGCTATAGGTACCCACATCGAAAAGATGCACATCTTATCTCCACATCACGAGATGCAAGAGGAACACAAAAGTACAATCCATAGTTACTCAGTTTGAATCTGAATTACACTACTGGTAATTTCCAATATGAATTAAAAGTCCATCTTGCAAAGATCAGCCATCAATCTGAAATCACTTAATAGTACTTTTTTTTGCTCAGAGCTTTTCGAGTAACAAAGCAGTGACACGCTTTTAGTGGAGAGTAGGAAACAATCAATTAAGAGCAATTTGTCGAGACCTTAAGCAGCCTGAACTTAACGTTGCCTTTGTTCCTTTTTTTAAAAGGAAGATATAACATTCAGGGATGCAGCTACAGCAAGGGCTTTACTTTAAAAGCGGCAACACATTACTGTGCGAGCCACCGAACGAGACCACGAGCTCCCAGGCAAAACCCAAACGCCACGGCCGCCCCACTGATCCTCCGCCCCGGGGATCTCCCCGCGTTCCCCGCGCCTCACCTGGGCCGCCCGCCGGCAGAAGTAGGCGAGCTGCTCGTAGGGCAGCGGGAGCTGGTTCCGCTGGTGCAGGACGTGCTTCAGGAGCTCGCAGGCGAAGCGGTAGCCGCTGCCGCGGCACACGACTCCTGGGAACGCCACTGCCACCGCGGGGCCGTCCGGCACCGATCCGCTCCGCTGGGGCCCCATCCTGCCGCTACCAGCGCGATCCAGGGCCGCCGGCGTCTGGGGACGAGGGAGCAGGGACACGCCGCACCAACGGCCGCCGCGGGTTTAAATGCCGCCGCCGCAGCGCCTCACGGGAGTGGCGCACAGGCCGCGCCGCGCGCCCTCCGGCGGCGGAAGAGGAGGAGGCGCCGCAATTGGTGGGCGAGGCAGGAGGCGTGGCCTTGGTCCCCCCCCCGCGGGGGGCGTGGCCAATTGAACGGAACCCTTCCCCTTCACTGCCACCCCAGACGCCGTCCCGCGGCCGCCCGGCTGGGGCGATGCCGGGGGCTACGGCTGTTTCTTGCAGGGCTTTAAGGGGAGCACAGGAAGGGGCTGCGGTGGCTTCCACCCCGCTCCCGGCAGCCCTGGCGGCTGCGGTGCCTTGCGGCGGAACTGCCTTCGCACCGCCGCGGGGAGGCGGAGGCGGGGAGCGTGCAGGGAGTGCCGTGTTTGGAAACATTGCGCTCGCCGCTCCATTGGGTGCCGCCTTCAGCACACGGCGAGGGAAGGCGGGACGGCGAGAGGAGCCGTTCCGAGGCTTCTTTACGGGAAGCCCCGCCGCCTGTGCACAGCGCCACAGAGGGTGTCAGCTGTGCAAACACTAATCTAGCGTCGCCCCCCCCAAGGGATGCGGTGGAGAAAGAAGAGGCTCGTTGTTGGTGGAACTGGGGACTGGGTTGGTCCAGTTGGTGAGGGGATACGGCGCACAGCCGGAGAATCTTTTGCTGTTCCCGCCGCCCCCACCCGGTAGGAGCTTAATGCGTCCTTTGGGATCTCTTTGTACCGGGCTGCTGCCTCTGCGTAGTCATGAGATACCTCCAATGCCAAACAGCTTCAAAAGTGCCCCAGTTTCTCGATGCCGGTCGGGTTGATCGCTCGATGTCAATGAAGAGGGGACCCGGGGCTGTGAACTGTCAAAGGGAAAACCCGCGGGCGCCCGCAGATTCCGGCGGGCAGGGTCGGGGAAGCGGCGGCATCCCGCGCCTTGTCCGCCGTGGCCGACAGGCGGCGCTCCCTGCCCCGAACTCCAATTCCCATCCGCCCCCACTGAGGGAGCCCGTGCGGGAGTGAGCGGATCGCGCCGCAAGGCACGCCGGGAGATGTAGTTTGGAGCGGGTGGCGCGCAGTGCGTTCTCGGCGTTGTAGGCAGGCGGGACTCGCTTTCCCGGGGCGCCGCGCGGCGGTCGGTGACGCCGGGGCCGGAGCCGGGCCNAAGAAGAACGGGCGGAGCCGCGGGGGGAAGGCCAACAACCCTCGGTACCTGCCGCCCGAGGTGAGCTCCGACCGCCGCCGCGTCCCCTCAGCCGCGGAGGGAGCGGGACCAGGGCCGGGGGCGGGGGCGCCGCCGCTGAGGGCAGGAGGGGCCACAGGGACGGGGCCCCCCAGAGCGGGTCGGTGCCACGCCCGGACCCCGCAGGTTGGGTCGTGGGTCCGGCGGGAGCTGCCGGCGGGGATGGTGCCGGGCCGGGNGGGCGGGGGCGCCGCCGCTGAGGGCAGGAGGGGCCACAGGGACGGGGCCCCCCAGAGCGGGTCGGCGCCCCCCAGAGCCACGCCCGGACGCCGCAGGTTGGGTCGCGGGTCCGGCGGGAGCTGCCGGCCGTACTGGTGCCGGGCCGCGCTGGGGTCGGGCTGGCAGCAGCCGTGAGAGCGGTCCTGCAGCCGCGGCCGCGGGAGCCTTGTTGCCGCCTGCCCCGGCCTCTCCTGGGGGCAGTGCTCGTGCCCCCGGTGCCAGCGAGTTTCCTGCGGGGCCCACCGGATCCTGTCCGTGAGTTGTATCTCACTGCCTGGCGTCCGTCTGTGAGCGCTTTGCCGCCCGCGAACGAAATTGTTTCGGAAAACAATGCTTTGCTCGCCTCCTAGTCCCAAGCATCCCGTTCGCATCTATCTCTCCTTGAGAGACGATCTAGTGGGTCTAAGTCCCTTTCCAGCTGCCAAATTCAGCAGGTTGTAGTGACTCCCTTCCCGGCTAATTAGGCAACTGTTTCCTTAGGTGAGGGTGAAGATGGTACGGACAGAGCGTGAGACACTTCTCTCTGCCAGCAGGAGGAAGTGGCAGTGGCAGTACGCGGGTGTGTGGTCAGCTGGGGCAGTTGTCACCGCTGTCATAGAACTGTCACTGTGGGGAGGCTTATGTTGACCCGGACTCAGTTGCTCGGTCCCAGTCAGTGAGCTTTCTCTAAAATACATAAGAGCCTGCGCTGGCAGGGAGCAATTGCTTCACAAGGCAGGGCTGCGGCTCTTGGCAAGATGGGAAAACAGTGCTTTGCTACTGTTCGATGTTCTCCACGGGCAGGACTGTGCCCTGCAGCCGCAGTTTAGTTCTTGTTCCTTTCAGCTGGAGGCTGGACAGCCTCCTGTGGTTTCAATACAGCTTCCTGTCCCTGGCTACCCTGTGCAGTGTATGTCCCAGCAAGTCTAGGCTTGTTTCTTTTCTAGTCACAAGTGCCTTGCAGAAAACCCACCCCCTTGTTTAGACGACAACGCAGTATGTGAACGGGTTTTTCTTAGAACTGGAAAGCTGGTAGATGGCAAGAGAGGAAAACCGTCCACAAGTACACTTTTCTCACTGCACAGGTCTGCTGCCAGAGAGCTGAGCTGACAATTGAGAACTTATGTTGGCCTTTTGCCACTGTAAGCACCGCTGTGGTTAAGAGCTGAGCTGGAAGGCAAGGAGAGGGCTATTGCCTCTCCTGACATGCAAATAGGTGTCCAGAGGAAAAGGAAGTTCTGACTGTTGCCAGCCCCATTTAGTCTGACATAGTATGTGGCTTCCTGCAGGCTCCAGCCTTTTCTCAGTCTTCCTTATACCAAACCAATGGGACCATTACTTCAATATTGTCTAGACATTGTCTTTGGAAAGCTGGAGGCTGTTGCAGTTGAAATGAGCTTGATGAGTACCTGGGCCTTTCTGTGACAACTCCATCTGGCTTCAGCCCTTCTGAGAAAGTTCTGAGCACATTGTATACAGGCAGTTCCAATCGGGTCTGGTTCTCCAGAACTGTCCGACCAGCAGGCAACGGAGACATTACCTTGCTTCTTTATGTCTGTAGTGCTCTCTTGTAGAGAGAAGATGCACAAGGATATAGAAAAGAGTAAAGGAAAAACTAATTGAGTAAGGGAGAGTGACATTGAGCAGGAGAGGAGTCAAAAACTTTTGTTCCCAGTCCCCTGTTTCTGTGCACATTGTGTGGACAGAAGCTGCTGGATAGGGTGAGAGTGGGATGCTGTGGGTGGTGTTTTGTGGGTCATGGATGGGTGAGGGGGGAGACTTTAAATCATATGCTGGCCTGTGCCTTTTTGAAACTGGAACTCTCTCTCTCTGTGACTGTTAGGCTGGCCCTATTCTTTACTGTCCAGAAAAAATTCCCCTCCAGATAGTATTGCCCCTCTGTCCCACTCTAATTTTGTTCTCTGGTTTTCATGATGTGGGATGCAAACAGCACAAACAAACTATAAGGAAAGTTCTAGTTGAGTGTAGGAAAGAATGGCAGAAGGCTGGGACCTAACCCAGTATCCTTCTCCCACCTTCCCTCTCTCTGAAATCCTCAGTACCAGCTGCAGAGTATCTGGGCACCTGGTGCCTGTAGAAGTTCCTGTGGGCACAACATCTAACTCTTCTGTCTTGTTTCATTCTCTGACCAGGCAGAAGATGGGAACATCGAATACAAGGTGAGTCTTTTGAGGTTGCAGAAGGAGGTCTTCCTCCCAGAGGGTTATTTTGCAGTGAGTAACTTCACCAAAGACAGCCTGTGGGTAACATGGCCAAGAAAGGGACAGAAAAGTGCACGCTGTATGAAGGAATTACCATTCATCTTCTGTGTCTGTGTGCCAAGCAATACCCAGTACGCTGAGCTGAAAAAAACTGATCTCAGTACTCATTTTTAGGAATCTCTTTTAGTAGATGATGCCCACTGTGTTTTTCTTGAGAGATGCAGATGTCCCTGATAATCACTGGTCACTTTTTTGTGGCTTCTTTGCCATTTGCACGTACTTGCTCCTGGATCACAGATGGGTCCCAGGGTGCTGTCTTTAACCCTGCAGCAGGCAGGGTACAGATCCCTTTGTCATAAGGCAGGAAATTTCTTCAGCCATATGTATGCACCTTTGTGAGACACTTCCTCTCCTGTCCCATGGCTTCTGTGCAGACACAAACACAGGCTGTGCTTTCTAGAGGTGGGTCCGAGTTGGGAGCATTGCTTCACGGCATTGGGAGTTGCTGGCTGGGGCAATGGGATTGCCTCTGCATGCAGGCTGTGACTGGAGTTACCCCTCTGTTGAACAGCTCAAGCTGGTGAACCCCTCCCAGTACCGCTTTGAGCACCTGGTGACACAGATGAAGTGGCGGCTGCAGGAGGGCCGCGGCGAGGCCGTCTATCAGATCGGCGTGGAGGACAACGGGCTGCTGGTGGGCCTGTCTGAGGAGGAGATGCGAGCCTCGCTCAAGACACTGCGCCGTATGGCAGAGAAGTACGTGCTCCCTTTCCTCTGCAGGGCCCACGAGCATGAACAGCCTCCAGTAGAGAGGCTCGGTCCCCTGACTGCCCTGAGGAGCCAGTGGCTCCATCCTACAAAGCCCTTGTGTGACTGACATTCCTTCAATCCTGAGGCTCTCGAAACATGAAGGAAGCTATAGGTCTTTTGTCTGGAAGCTTGAGGCTCCTTCCCTGCTATCCCCAGCTTTCATCCCATTCACTTTGTCAGCTGCTATTGTAGAGGTGCAAGAGCTGTCGAGTACGAGCGTATCTCACTCCTTCCTTCCATCTTTGTGGCAGGGTTGGGGCTGACATTACGGTGCTGCGGGAGCGGGAGGTCGATTACGACAGCGACGTTCCAAGGAAGATAACGGAGGTGCTTGTCCGAAAGGTGCCTGACAACCAGCAGGTAGGGACCTGTGGTTTGGCTGTCCTCTCCTGCTGGAGACTTAGTGGCTTCATACAAGCAGCTTCCTTTTGGGATGGGAGCCCAAACCCTAGAGGCGCTTTGTCATAGATTGGCCATAGCAAATGCTTTGAAGGGCTGCCAGAGGGAGGCTTGATGATAACGCTTATCTCCAAGATTGTGATTGAGGCAAATGTCAGTGTGGGAGATTGCCTGGATCAGAGGTGAAAAATTATTTCACTTCTATGACAGTGGGTCTGATGCGGGCCAGTGTGAAAACAAGGAAAGATTTAGAGGACCTGCTGCAGCAAATGGCCTTTTTTGTGATATCAAAACCTGATACATCACATCTCAGCTCTATAGAGTGTATCTCCACTGCTGGGCAGTGGTTTGCAGGGAGCAGGAGCAGAATCTGAGCAAGATTAGACTGCACTGCATGAGTGTCCCTCATGTAGGGAGGCTCTGTGAGGCACGTCTCCACTGCCATGTAGTGCTCATGCACTCAGCACAGCAGTGGTTAAGTTTCATGATTTCTTTGTTCTTTTTCCTGTAGTTCTTAGACCTTCGAGTAGCTGTGCTAGGAAATGTGGACTCAGGGAAGTCAACACTGTTGGGTGTCCTAACACAAGGAGAGCTGGACAACGGGCGGGGAAGAGCACGCCTCAACCTCTTCCGGCATCTCCATGAAATCCAGTCAGGAAGAACGTCAAGCATCAGCTTTGAGATCCTTGGCTTCAACAGCAAAGGAGAGGTAAGGGAGTGGGCTGCTGAACTCAGAAAGCTGGAGGAGAATAGGGCTACCCTGCTGTTAGAACTGTGAGTGGGACATGAGGGAAGAGAGGTGGCACAGTTCTGAGTCCTTTCAGCTGAATCTGAGTGCTGCTTATCCATTTGCAACAGACATTGTTTCTTGCACCCATGGTGGATGATCTCTCCTTACTGAGATCAAAGTGGGTGGGTAAGAGCTGGGTTTTCTTTACTTGCCTGCTGGGGCTGCCTCTCTCCTTATGTTCCTCAGGTGGTAAATTACAGTGACTCCCGGACAGCAGAAGAGATCTGTGAGAGTTCTTCCAAAATGATCACTTTCATTGACCTGGCTGGCCACCACAAATATCTGAAAACCACCATCTTTGGACTCACCAGCTACTGCCCAGACTTTGCCATGCTGGTGGTGAGCGCCAACACTGGCATTGGTGAGTGTTGCCCTGCCTGCATGGACTGACTGTGATGTGTGAAGAGAAATGGAGAATGGGGGGAATGGGTCCCTTTTAGCTGTGAAAGGTTGTCAGAAAAATACATTCATCTGTAAGCTTCTGCTGATATCTTGTGAGACAGTGCCTATAAGTGTCTGGGAGGGGAGTAGAGCTGGGATCCTCTTACCAGCTATAGACCACATTAAACTGTACCCTGGACAGAGGGGCTTTGTTTGGAATTTGGGGCTGTGTTTATCAGAACAGAAAACAACTTTGGCATATTCTTAGGGGCGCTGAATCCCGAAGCCTTGTAAAAAGGCAGCTGGAGTTCTCCCACATCTATCCTTGACATTTTTGTGGCTGTTTTCTGGCAAACTCCAGCCCAAGAAAGAAAACTGCTGCATCTTTCTGAAGCAAACAGATCAGTCACAAAAATTCTTGGTGGTTTTAATTTTTCTGGACCGATCTTTGGTTTTGTTTAAAAGATTAATTTTGCTTTTTCATTGCGTGATGAACTAAGCAGTTACGGTGAAATCTCTGGAGTGGGCCCATGGGATATCCAGGAAACATAGCTGTCAGCATAAACAAGCAACAGTGGTGACTGCTGCTGCACCTACACTCTCGCTTGTCTCCTGCAGCGGGCACAACACGAGAGCACTTGGGCTTGGCCATGGCCCTCAAGGTCCCCTTCTTCATTGTCATCAGCAAAGTCGACTTGTGTTCAAAAGCCACCGTGGAACGGACAGTGAAGCAGCTGGAAAGAATCCTGAAGCAGCCAGGCTGCAACAAGCTCCCCCTGCTTGTGAACTCAGATGACGATGCTGTTACAGCAGCACAACAGTTTGCACAATCTCCCAAGTAAGGGACCATTCCTTTCTTCTACTGGGAGCAGGCGATTCAGGCTGGGGCTGCCATGCAGAGCTGGGGAAGGGTGACCACAGGGGAGATAACCACATCTTGAACATCTCAGCTCCTCATCAACTTTCCCACCTTTGCATTCTCCAAGAAGGAGTTTTCCCCTCCCAGACATTTTTCTGGTCTCTGGGAGCAAAAGGCTGCACTAGAGTTATTTCTCCATGACAGAAATGTGGGTTGACAAGGGATTGGTGCCTCAACCAACCATTGAGGCAGGGGTTACTGCAGAGTTGTACCGAGCCTTCCTGCTCTAGCCACTTACCGGTGTAGTCTCCGTCCTCCTGCAGGTCTTGGTAGATTCAGAATCCCAGAAACCTTCCACAGCTGCACTCTGGCCTTCTGCTTATTTCTGTCTATTTGTGTCTGACAGCATCACCCCAATCTTCACACTGTCCAGTGTTTCTGGGGAGAACCTGGATCTGTTAAAAGTCTTCCTCAACATCCTCCCTCCACTGACCAACAGTAAAGAGCAGGAAGAATTAATGCAGCAACTTACAGAATTTCAGGTGCGTAAGGGTAGTTTTTTTCCAGTTCTGGTACTGGACTCAATGCTTTGCCATGGGAGAGACATGTGGGGAATTTGGAGACCACGGGTAGAGATGTAGTGAACTCCTGGGCTATTGAGACATTTAAAAAAGGACTCGGTCCTTGAGAAAAACCTTGATAGGCTGGATCTGTCCTAACCACGAGATGTCTATTGCAGGGATAAGATTGTTTCTCTGGTTGCTACTTAAAAGGCAGAGGGTCATTCCTCTAATGGGAAGGTAGTGGGAGCTGGTGAAGCTCCAAGATGGTGTCTGATGACCATCAGAGAGCTGACCTCCTTCCACACAAGGGGTGGGCACTTTGTCTTCATTCTGGAGTGCTGTTTAACAGCTGTCTGTCTGAGCAGCTTATTCTTGTTGCCTTGCTGCAGGTTGATGAAATTTATACTGTGCCAGAGGTGGGGACTGTTGTGGGAGGAACTCTGTCGAGGTAAGCAAGGCCAGGAAGTGTGGATGTGAATGGTTGGTGAAGTTCCCACAAGGTTAGAGTCCCCTAACCTTGTAGAAGTGGAAGCTGCGTGAGGCTGAGTCCTGACTGCTGCCAGATGACTGAGCCAAGTGAGAGTGGAGCCCTACAGGCTGTTGGGAGGTGCCATGAGCAGACCATTGGTCATGTGGTGGCAAGCAGACAGTCTGCTCTAAAGTTGCTGGATTAGGAATGTGTCCTATAGCATGCTGAAAGAAGGCGTGCTGGAATCTAGAGTTGCCAGAGGTTCGGCATGATCCCAAGGAGTTCTTATTTCCTTCCTCAGGTAGGGGGAGGAAATGTAAAGAGTAGATCCTCTGATTCCAGCAGGGGTTAACTGCATGCTACCCCATGAAAAGGCAGCTGTCCCTCTGTGTTTGGGAGCAATCAGAGCAGTTTGGCCGTCAGCACATCCACACTGAACAAGCGTCATCTGAAGTCTCTCTACCAAAAACAACACAGTGTGGCAGAGCACTGGGGGTGGAATGGCCCCTGTCTGTACCTGGAGTTCTTAAGAGTGATAGTATGGCTTTCACTCCTGCTGTAAGAAATCCCTGTTCTTGGCAGCTTTGTTGGTTGGTCCAGGGTAAGAGTCCAAAGACTTGGCCCTGGGGAATTTGTGCAGGTTCGTCTTGGAGGGTGAAATGTCTTTCTTGTCTCCTGATGAACTGTGTCCTGCTCTTCTGCCCTGGGCAGCGGGATCTGCCGAGAAGGGGAGAACTTGGTGGTTGGTCCCACTGACGACGGGAAGTTCCTCCGGCTGAAAGTGTGCAGTATCCAACGGAACCGCTCCGCCTGCCGCGTGCTGCGGGCTGGGCAGGCAGCTACCCTGGCCCTCGGACCCTTCGACCGCTCCCTGCTGCGCAAGGTGAGTCCTGCTGTTGCCAGGTTGTTCACCGGTCCAGTGTGCAGGACTGGAGGCTTCCCTGGAGATCCCCCATTAGTAGGGTGGGAATGAAGTAGAGATGTTTGCAGGAAACTTGCTGGAAGGGGAGGAAGTGGCCAGGTTACGAAGTACAGTGAGTACAAGGCTGAAAATGGGATGCAAGCCCAAGTCACAGAGTGGAGATGTATTTGTGGTTTTGGGGACTGTTCAGAAGCAAGGGGACTGGCCCTGACTGGTCTGAGCCTTGTGTTGTTCTGCAGGGCATGGTCATGGTGAGCCCAGAAATGAACCCCACCATCTGCTCAGTGTTTGAAGCCGAGATCGTGCTGTTATTCCATGCCACAACCTTCCGGAAGGGGTTTCAGGTGACGGTGCACGTGGGGAATGTGCGACAGACAGCTATCGTAGAGAAGATCCACGGAAAGGTAGGCCATGGAAGGAAAGGGGAGGAAGATGGACCTCCCTCTGGGGTTTGTTGGGATTCCACCATGCCCTCTAGTAAAGCTAGAAGCTGCTGGTATTTTGAGTAGCTATGTCCCTTCCTAGGAGCAGACTCTATCCCTTTATTCTGCTCATTTGGTTTCTCTTAGTCCCAACATGTTAAAGAAGAGAGGTAAACTCTCCTTTCTTCGGAGCTTGTGTTTTCCCGTCTCTTCCTGTGCGTACAATAATGGGAGGGGTTCAAGACATGCAGTCTGAAGGAGGCATCCTGCTCATTTGCTTCATCTTCTTACTGTCCACATGTACCTCTTCTGCATGCATCAGTTTGGGAGATGGGTCTAAGCTCTCCCGTATTTGTTTTCAGGACAAGCTGCGGACAGGAGAGAAGGCAGTTGTCTGTTTCAGGTTCATCAAGCATCCTGAATACTTGAAGATCGGAGCCAAACTGCTTTTCCGTGAAGGAGTCACCAAAGGCATTGGGCATGTCACTGACCTCCAGGCCATCACCACCAAAGAAAATGGCCTGGAGGAGTCCCTGGGGCCTGGACAGCTGAGCTTCTGACTACCAGTAGGTCAGAGAAATCTCCACTCACCAGCACCTGGGGAGAAGGATGGAAGCTCCCGTGGCTTTCTGAGCAATGCCTGGAGCTGCTGCTGTCCCATTCTAGTGTGGATGTCCCTCCTCTGCACTGTGAGATGGAGCCTGGGAGAGTTTCTCGCATTCAGTGCCGTACGTGGGACAAGTTAAGCATGTTCTCCACACTGCCTGCAGCTCTCATTACCCTGCCCTCCTTCAGAATAGATCAGAGGTACCTGCAGACCTGGGCAGGCAAGTTCTGGCTTTGTTTACTGTTTGAAAATTGCTGGTTGGGAGGTGCAGAGCCCTTGAAGACAAGCAGTGAAGGGGTATTTTTCCATCTCTGACACAAGATCTGATCCCATTTCTGCTCTCTGAGAACTGGGTTGATAACAGTGCTGTCTCAGGTCATCCTGCAGCACATGCTTCTGGGCAGGGGATGGTAAAGGCCGTGCTACTCACAGCAGGCGCTTGGCTGAACCTCTCAGAATGCATTCAGGACACTTTTTAACCGTTTGAATCTTGGTTGGCTTTAATCTGCTGTGTGTCCATTTGTGCGTTGGTTTTGCATTACTCCAATCTGAGTGTCTTACTGTTGGACAAAATGTCCTGTTCCCCACTCACATGTACACATTTTGTCAGCATCCCGCTTTCTGACTCCCAGGAAGCTGTGTCTGCTCCAAGTGGCACAGGCTCCTGACATAATGTCGTGAAGACAGAGTTTGTACTTGCATCTGTTCCTAGCAGCAGCTGGACAAGATGCCATTCTGTGGAGCAGAGCAGGGCCCAGGCCTGTGCTGGTGTGAGCAGGTTGATTCCATGGATGTTCAGCTGATGGTGTCATCTGCACGTTGGTAGCAGTGGTTTGCAGTGGGCTCCCTGGTGTGGCTGTTCCCAGCACACCTTGTTCCTCACACACTTGCGTTAGTGCCTGAGGAGGACAGCCTGTGTTACCTGCACAAAACTGGGTGGCTCCTGTTTTGACAGTGGCATGATTTTATTTGTTTTTATTGGAGGAAGAATTCCTTTACTTCCCTTGCCACTGGGGTTTGTTGTCAGAGGAAAGCTGATGTTGCCAGCAAGGACTCTGTACATAGAGTGGAGCACAGGTCTCCCACTCCCTGTTGTGCAACTCCGCTGTGTAGCCTGGAGGATGCAGCAGGGTCTGTAAAGCTGTACATAGGCTTTTGGTTTTATTGTTGACTGTTAGACCAAATGTGTCTGCTGTGAGCAAGAAGCCTTCAGCCAGCCCTGCTGCATGGCGTGGTGGCCTGCTAGCCCTGACTGAAGAGAAGGGCGAGGGCCTGTGATAGCACTTGGACACCCGAGCGGCCCCTCTGCCATCCGCAGAGCAGGGCCTGTGCTGGGCCGCTGGCACAGGCAGCGCTGTGGGGCTCTGCTGGGCTGGGCTCTCATGGCAGGGAGGGGGCTGCACCCTGCCAAGAGTGTGCTGAGCTTGCAGAAGCTTGTGAAATGGTGGCATAAATGAAGGGAAGGCAGCTCAGTAGTGGCGGGAGTGACATGTCCCTTGGAGGGAGCACTGATCCAGCTGAAAACTGCTGCATCCCCATCCACCCAGCAGTGAGAAAGGAGCTGCTGGCTCAGGTTCACTGCTCAAGCAGGATCCTTTTTCTTTCCCGTTCTGGCAGTGGGCTGGGTGTTCCGATGACACAGTCTTTTCACCAATGCCTGCAAGAAGGACAGGCCCCAGCTGCCAGCAGGCTCTTCCCTTTGGTGCTAGCGGGTCACAAAGAAAGCTGCCTGGGGGTGGGGGACTCCAGCTCTTTGCAGCAGCACTGGTGTTTTCTGCCCCAAAGCGGGGTGCTGTGACCTTTTCTGAAACAGCCAATGGCTGGTCTCACCTCATCCCTGCCATCTGTGGCATGACTGTTCTTGGTGCCATGCTCTTCATAATTGCTGTTTTGTTGTCTGGAATTTTTCTAATGCTGGGCATTGTCCCTGTTCCCCAAGCATCTATATATAAATGTACAGAATAAAGATGTTTTATTGAGCTTGCTGGCTGTGTTGTACAATGAATGAGGGTGGAGCCGGGACCTTACCATGCTGCCCTTGGAGCTGGGTCTTGGTGGAGACGGCTACCCTTGACCCATTCCCAATCTTCCTGCATTCAGCCCTATAAATAGCGCACCGTGGTGTGGAAGGAATGCACGCGCTGCTGTTTACAACCTTGCGCTCCCGGCTTATCTGAGTCAGCCTGGGTGTGCAGCCTGAGGTGACAGGCAGCCACGTCACCCTGAGCACAGCAATTCGGGCTGTTGTGGGTGGAACAGGCTGCGGTGAGAGCTTCCTCACAGTCACAAATTCCCCCAAAGCCTAATTAAAGAGACGCTTTCTAGGGCACACATCTAATCAGTGGTTTGTTTTTAAAATAGCTTCGACCTTATCAAGTGGTTTGTGATTGCCTTGTCTTCATGAGAACGGGTTGTTCCCTTGGGACAAGCAGAGGCAGAGAGGTTTCCCTGTGGAGATGACTTGTCACTGAAAGGATTTGCCTCTTCTAAACTTGTTTTTGTGACAGGTAGTGGCATCTGCAGGGTCCAGTTCTGCCACACACTTAGGAAATGAGACGTGCCACTGTCACACGAGCATGAGGCAATCCTGCCAGACTGGTTGCTGTTTCTCTTTACGTGAAGACTTTGGGAAACCTGTCACTTTGCATTGTTAGGACTGTCATTAGTTGGGAGTGACTCCATAATTCCTTCCTCTGCTGATTACCTGAGCTGCATGCACCAGAATGAATTTGTGCTTCTTAAAATCTCACAACTGTTGTCAAGTATCCACTGTCAAGTATCCAGACTCCACTGACAGTAATATAGCAGCTTCTCAGCAGAGGCTGTCTCTTGGAAGGAGAGAGCAGCTCAACAGCTGCAATTAGGATGGTGCAGTTCAGAAAATAGCACAGACAAATAGAGCTGCAGTTTGCATCATTATCTGCTGCCTGAAAGGCGCTCTCCCCCTCTGCCCAAGGAAGGGAAGCCTGCAGCTGATGAAACTCCGTGCAATGTGTTTCTTGGCCCCACCCAGTGCTGCCTTGACGTGGCACATTCTGTCCCTCTGCCCTTAAGAGCCAAGTTCAAATTATTGGCAGCAGTGCTTCTGGCGGGCTCCAGGCAGCTCGTGGTGTCACAGAGCTGAGCCGTGCCAGGCAGCTGAGGGCAAGCACTTCTCTTGCCTAGAAGGCAGTTTTACCTGCTCTCCATGCCTGCTTGTCCCCTCCACAGTACTCTGCTTTGTTGGCTGTTGTAATCTGTGGAGCGCTGGAGTGGCCAGTGTGATGTGACCTGTGGCCCAAAGAGCTGAACAAAGCATTTGGCAGAGCACAGTTGGTACCTGTCAGCAAGCTGCAGCTCGTATCACTCAGAGTCTGGGCAGGAGGAAAAATGTGGTTATACACTTTCTACAATGGAGAAAGGTTTTCACAGTGGGCTGTGTGACTCTTGGCATGTTTTTATCCCTTCCATGAGGACTCCAGCAGTAGACTGTTTATGTGTCAATAGCAATTATTATGAATTAATGCCAGGATTTCAAAAAGCGCACCAGCAAAATGCCCGTCCAGCTACTGCTTCCTCAAATCTTGTATGACAGGAGCAGTCTTATGTGCTCCTGAGCTGCTGAAAAGCATCATGCAATGGACTGCTACACAGAGGAAATTGCCAAACCATCTATAACAAAAATCCAGGGCGGGTGGGAAGAGCTGAATAAAAATCAGTGTCTTCCAGGTGAATAGGGGAGAAAAAACCACAGGGCTAACCAACCACATATAAGTTATACAGTAAGAGCAAGGCTTGCAACTGCAACCACAGTAGAACCATGAGTTGAAGGTTTTGTACTGAGTGGCTGGACAGGGGTTCAAGCCAAGGCTGAGCTGGAGATTCCCTGGGATAAGCTGCTGTGCTTACAGTTGCTGCTTTTATAGGAGGAACAGAATTACTGAGCAGTGATGCCATGGAAATACCTACGGCAAGAGGTGTAAGTGAGAGTATGATGCAGCTTCTATTAGCACCAAGCAGACAGAGGCAAGCTACCTGCCACCAGCTAAACTGGGTACACATAACATCACACACAATTCACGAGTTCCAATTCTTCTTAGTCTTGGGGTAGAGATAATTTATTAGACTTTAAGCATTAAAACCTGACAGGCAGTATAAAAACCTTTAACCGGATTTAAAAACACTGATTCTTTAAAAACACCGATTCTTTAAAAACACTGATTCTTTAAAAAGACCCAGTGTGTCTGGGAGTTAAGGAGGTAAGCGCTTAAAGAAAAGATCTAAAGTTCCTGTCACACCTTCTTTGGGTCGTTTTGCACTAGATCCTGCTGGAGTTTTGGGCTTGTTCTTTGCCTTGGCAGGAGACCTGGAAGCCACAGCCTTTGAGCTCGAAACTGCTGCGGGAGCCATGGGACTGCTGGGCTCCAGGAAAGAGCTTTGCAGCTCCAGAGCAAAGTGGTAGTCCATGTGCTCTGGGAACTCCCACACCAGCACAAGCTGGCCACACTTCTCACAGTGCTGCTGGTCCCCTGGCGAGGCAGGAGGCAGCGGAGCAAGCTCAGGTGAGGGTGGCAAATTCTGCTCATTTCCCTCCATAGATGGTTGTAACTTCAGGAGAGTCTTGGGGCTGGGTGGAGCTGAGGGTGTTTCTGTAGCATCTGATGGCAACTTCTCCCAGGAAAGCCTATTGTAAGGAGAAGTAGGGCTGGCATCACTGGGACTCTGCTTCACAGGGGACTCCAGGTCACACTGCACAGAGGCAAGTCCAATGCCAGCTCTCTCTTGGTGCTCTGGGGAGCTGGGCACAGGTGACTCTGCAGTGGCAGCAGTGGGCAGGCTGCTTGCTGCTGCTGCCTGTGATGGCTGCCGTTCTGCTGCCTTTTGGAAGAATGACTCAATAGCATTAGCTGGCTTCTGCCTAAGCTCTTTGCTTGGGCTTCTAAAGAACTTGACCCTGGCCCTCCCAGCAGACATGCTGCTTTGGCTGGCAGTGCCATCAGGCTGGGTATCACCCGTCAGGAAGGTGGCAATGCCTGCAGAGAGGGTGGCAGGCTCTGAGAACTTGCTTGCTGAGAGTTGCACTGAAATCAGAGGTGGAGACCTGCAAAAGACAGACCAACAGCAGCTCAGACACCAGCCTGGAAAGCAAGAAGTCTTTTGAGGTAAGACTTCAAGCAACACAGAACATTCACAGACAGGGGAACCGTAGTATTTGGCAAGGGGTGGGAGAGATGTTTCCTCTGATAATACGTTAGTATTGCTACCTCCAGAACTGACATAGCAGGCTGTATAGCAGGCTGTGTTGGGCAAAGCAGAAACCCTCTTTCCAAAATAGCAATTCCCAAAGGAAAGGCCACTGGAACAGGGGCAGCCAACTGCCGGCCTGGACTTTCAGTCCACTACAGGCCAGACCTGCTGTGAGACAAGATGAGAGAACCCTAAGGGAGGAGCAGCCTTGTCAGAGCCTATCAGACAGGACCTTCTTCCCTTCACTGCAGAGCAGAAGGAAGGAAGAAAGGAAGGAAGGAAATGTTGAAGATGGGAGCTGTGGACTTTCATTTTTCTTCCTGCCCTAATGGCTTCTTCCCAAAAAGCACCTTTGTCTGTAGGGTAGGAGAGCAAGGCTTAGCTAGCTTCTCCAGCCTAGCAGGGCCAGGACAGCCTCGCTCCAGCTGGATGCCCCCAGCCAGTAGCAATCCTCAGCTCCAAGTACAGAACTGTCTCACCAGATGTGGGGCTAGGAAGAAGCCAGGCTGTCCTACCTCTAGAAGGTTACAGCATTCTGGTATGAGAGTGCTGGGAATCACTTTTCCTGCCTCTCAGCATTAACCCCAGTTCCTTTCCAATAGGTGTCTGGCTCATCCAGTACCTCCCACATCAGAGTCAGCCCTGACAGAAGTGACCCACCGTGTCCCACACTCACCACGCTGCCTGGTGAGCCCCAGCCAGGTTGCAGTTTTGGATGAGGGTGAAGGCGTCGTTGCACATTTTCTGCGCGTCGTAGCGGGTCAGCGCGCACAGCCGCGACACGCGGGTGTCCCCTTGCTGGCGGACGACCACCATCAGCTGCCGGGCCACCCGGTGGTTCTGCAGGGAGAGCAGAGCTGTGCTTCCAGCGACTCCTGCAGGAAGGGGCAGGAATAGCTGTCTCCTGCCTGGAGCCCCCCCTTCTGCCATCTCCCGATGGTGCAATGGGACGTGTCCTGCCCTGCCCGATTGCTAAGGGATGGGATCCACAACAGCAAGTGCTTGTACAGCTGTGCCACACAGGATGGGAAGCAGGGAGTCCTTGCCTTCCCTCAAAGGCAGCTGCGTGCCTTTTTTCGGCCCTGCAGCAGTGCCAAAACCAGCGGGTTACTCCCACCCTGGCCTGCAGCCCATCATCCCATTGGAGCTTTCACTTCCTCTCACAGCCCACAGGCTCAGCTGCATCAGCAAAGGGCCTGCAAGGGAGCAGCAGTGCAGCAGGAGGAAGGTGCAGTGGCTTTCAGGTCCCTGCATCCTAAAGCATGGGACAAGAATCATCCTTAACTCTGCAGTGTTCTGGAGCAAAAACCATCCCTTCCGGGCCATGCTCCTGCACACCTCGTTGCTAGGGGTGCCTCAGCACACAAGCACACATCTGTGGGTGAGCAGATTTCCTCCCCTGACACACACCATCCTAAGCCTCCTGCAAACCACTCATGCTGCAGACACATTGTGTGGCTTCCTGTATCACTGTATCTCCCCTCCTTACCTGGCTTCTGTCCTTGGTCAGTCTGGATTCCAGCTCCAAGGCCATCTGCAGGAGCCAGTGTTGCACCTGGACAAAGCAGTGGTAACAGACAGGTTGGGCCTCTGCTCACAGTACTACCACAACACAAGAGCAATACTCCACACACGGGAATGCTAGAGGGGGATCAGACTGGAATGGACACAGATTATTGTAGGGCCCCATATCTGCAGTACTCCTGGAGAAATTAATCCAGCTGAGATTCAACACTGCAAACAAGGACATTGTAGATACCATACATGCTCTATAGAATTACTACTAGTCTTTGCTAAATAATCTAGGTTCCCTGTCCTGGATTTCTCTTATCATTTTCCTGCAGCTTAGTGAGAACCTCACCCCAGCTAACAGGTAAAGTGCATCCTCCCTCTTTCTTTGCGCTAGTTGCCTTCTTTCTAGCAACCCTGCCCTCAAAATTTGGCACTGTGACTACCTTTTAAATAGCACAGGCTCACAGTTTTACTCATGGAAATTACAACAAGGTTGAACTTCTTTGTGCAGGAGTTTGTCAAAGCATTTCTGTCTAACAGGGATTTCTAGGGCTCAAATCACTTTCTCCCACTGAGCCCCTAGGCTGAGCTTCAGAGCACAACTATGCAGAAAAGCAGAAGTTTTGCAAGCTAGTCTCAGTTTTTAGTATTCTAATTCTCCAGTTCTCCAGTGTGAAAGCCAAGCTTTGTGCCTGATGTAGGCTTCTCCTACCGCTTTCTGTGTGGCCAGCGCTGTCTTCCCAGGGAAGTTCTTGCTGCAGCCAATAGACTGAGGCAGGTACCGGTTTTTGACAGGTTCCTCTTCAATTCCTCTGCACAAGTCATAGAGCCACGACCTGAAAGCCACAGAGAAACCACGAGGTTAAGGCAGCTAGAGACAGGCAGGCATCACTGGGCAGCATATCAGCCTCCTGCTGAGCCATGCTTTCAGCTCATTGCACGCTGTGACTGTCAGTCATCCCCAGCTCTGCAGGTGCAGCCACAGGTGAACAGGCAGGATTCCTTCAGGCCACAACTGCCTGTCAGCACAACTCCTCCACCTCTTCTCCTGAAGTGGCAACAGTTCACCAGTCTGCAAGGCACTCCAACCACTGCCCTGGGTCCAGAAGTTGTGTTTCAGGCTCCAGTCCAGCCTTGTAATTTCCTCTGTGATGAGACTGTCAAGACTGCCCTCTTCCCAGCCTGCAGGGAACCAGCCCTTCCACAGCTTGGTCCCATTCTTGGATGCTGTACAGGAAGGCAGAGGCGCTGGCTGAAAAGCAAAACATTATCCTGGGGAGGGTGCCTGGGAGCAGGCAAGACTGGAAACCCCTTGTGGGCCTGATAGATCAATGCTTCCCAAACATGTCACTGACATTTTACCTTCCAACCTTCCTAATCACAGCAGAGCAACTTAGAAGGTTCTGTGACCGACAGAAAGTCTCAGTTCCTGTCAAGAGCCAAGTTGTGGTGAGTGGCTTATCATTACCCAGTTTTGTCTCCAAAGTGAGTCTGGAGCTCAGTCTCACTGAACTGTGTCAGCTCCCCGATGTACTCTACTCCCAGGATGTCTGTGATAGCAGTGCCAAGCTTGCCTCCCAAGTTACGGCTATGGCAGAGAAACAAAGAGAAAACACAACTGAAGCATCATGTGAAGATTATGACAAGTCTTGTTGCAGCAGATGTTCTTAGATCAAGACAGCTAAAAGCAGTCAGGAACTAGCAGGACAAAAGGAACACTTGGAACATAACAGCTCTTCTGCTCATCATAAAAGGACACATAGGAGTTGATGCAGGAACTGCTCCTTGGCTCTCCCAATTTTAGTGCTTCTCCCTCTGCTCCATCTGATCCCACATCATGCTCTGAAGAATGCCTCAGATGTGCCCTGCTTCCTCCTAAACCGACAGGACCCTTCCCCACACACATCCCTCTCCAGCCCTTGTGAGACACCGAAGGCAGAGAACGGCAGTGCGGGTGTGGAAAGCAGGATTAGGGATCCATTCCTCTGGAGCACTGGTGCTGATAATACTTCCCTACACCAGGAAAAGTACTTGTGCACAGTGTGGATGTTCAAAACCAAACCAAATCCGCTCTCTAGGAGCACAGCTGTCACACTGGTAACACCTATGGCCTCCTTGCCCACAGTTGCTCCTGACCGACACCTGTGCACCCCAGCAGTCATCCTGAGCACAGTCCTACCCAGGGAAAGGATGCCCACAGGCTGCAACAGTCGGCTTTGGGAGTGTGGTCCCTTCAGGAGCACGGCTGCAACTCCCAAGCACACTCCCCTTGAACTGTCACTCCCAGCCACGAGGGATTACTGGCACGATTCCCTCTATTTGTTGGGACCATTCACGAGCAGTTACTGTGGAGCTGAAGCGTTTGCTGCCTGCTATCAGTGAGCATGAAATTGCTGTGTGGAGGTGGCGAGGAAGAGCCCCAGGCTGCACTGAGGCAGCAGCTCCCTGGTACTTACATGCTGCTGACAGGCAGTTGGCTGAAGAGCTGCGGCACAAAGCGTGCAGACACCAGTGTCTGGCGGTTGGGCTTGTTTAACCCACAGGCCAGTTTTGCCAGTGTCTGTAACACAGAAGAGGGTGGAAACCCTGTTATTACACACCATGCACTGGCCTAACGTGACTCTATCTAACAGCTTTGCTGCATCACCTCTAAGAGCTGCCTTTGGAACAGCTGCTAGGAAGATGTGCAGGGTGCATCAGTGCTTGCTCCCAGGCAGTATCCACCTCGGGACTTGACATGCACTGGTGGGGTACTCTGAAAGCAAAACTGCTTCCAGACTCCTAACTCTGCAAAGGGCTGGACTTCTGCTCTGGGCAGATTAGGTGATCTTGGTCTATCACCTGTTGTGGTTGGTGTAGTTTTCCATGAGGCAAGCATGCTAGTTTTCACAGAATCCCCATAATCCTCCCCAGGCTATGTCTCTTACTGTGGCTTTTCCCTTCATCTTCTGTGTTTATCTTCCTTTTTCTCAATGTCACTATTTTAATCTTCTCTCTGCGAGGTCTGCAGCAGCATAGTGCTGCCAAAGAAAATCTGCAAAATGCAGAATTGCTAGCCTAACAGGCATGTTTCTCCAACTTACTTGCTATACAGCTTCCCTTCCCAATCTAAGCTACCACAGGATCAAGAATACACAGATCAGTTTGAAATAGGTTTAGCTGGGTGTTTGAGGTTTTTTTGAACAAGTCTAATAACTTCCTCTTTCACTGCTTTGCCACACATCCTGTAACCAAGCAAAATTTCTTGGCTACTGACCTACAGCCTTTATTAACAGCCCAATTTACAGGCTTACATACACTCAAACTCTTCTCTACACAAAGAAAGATCCCTTCCCAGATATCCAGTTATTGTTTTTCTTGTTTCACTGGAGACTTCCAAGTTTACCCACAATGTTCACAAAGTGAAGTAATGCAAGCCGAACCAATCACTGAGACTCCAATCATTTACTTTTTCTGACACCTTCTGTAAACTGCACATGGTGAAACAGGATTTGCCATTTCTACGAGAGCACTTGTACTACTGACTCATCCTGCTGCTTGTCCACAACAACTCCAGGCTACTTCCTGACTCACTGTGACTTAGCCAAAAGCCTGCTAGTTGCTCTTTTTCTATAAACCACAAAATCTGTTGTTGAGGAGCATAACAAACACTTTTGGGTGATTTCAGACTGTTTCTAGGCTTTCTCAAGGTCAGAATTTTCAATTCTGATTTCATCTCAGAGCTTTCACAACCCAGGCCCTGAGCCCCATCTGTGCTTAGCAACACCTGAATTCAAACAGCTGTTCCCTTTCTGCAGTGAAAATATTGGCTCTTAGCAGACCTCGGACAGATCCGCCCAGGATCCCACTCCCATCAAAATTTGAGTGCAACTCACTGAACAAAATCATTATGGGAAACAGTAATATTTTCTTCAGCTAGATGCATGCCTTTCAGACAGCCTCAGTCATGTTGGCTGCTACAATGTCATCATCAGCTTTCATAGCTGAGGGTGAGGTGTGTTAGAAACCTGAAGGTTGACACCTGACATCTGTAGTCTCCCCTGTACATCTGGCCACTTGCTGTCAAAGAAGGCACATAAATGAATTTGGCATAAGTGGTTCTAGAAAAAAACATGCTGTTATCCTCCAGATGCTTCTAAATAGCTCAATTGTTCAGTCTCATTCATGAGATGGGTTCCTGACGTACTCTTAACAAGTTACCCCATGGGAAGAAAAGTCCCTTGGGAGACTTTTCTGTAGAAAAAACACGAGCATAAAGCAGGTAATCTTCACCTTGAGTTTCAGGCAACAGTGGCTGTAGCCAGAGAATGGTTTTTGCTGACACAAATTCCCAGCGACTTGGGGGCAGAAGAACACCAGTTTGGGGCACTGAGGTGAGTTCTTTTCCTCTTTCTGGTGAGTCAGTGTTTATACCACTGGCCACGTTTTGGGTGATGCTCAGCCAGCTGCTGAGAGTTGCTGCAGGAGCCCTTGGTGCATGACAGCAGCTGCAGAAACAAACGGACTTGGGTGACTTTGATGCTGCAGCTACAGTTTCCTGCCAGGTGCAACGCAGGGTGATTTACTGAGAGCATCCCTTCTGTTCTGTTCACCCACAGAGGGGAGCTGGCTGTGGAAGCATATGAGAGTATTCCGCACAGCCACCTGTAGGCTGTGGTGATCCCTGCACTGTGCTTGCTGCTACAGATACACAATTCTTCAGGGTTAGCACAGTACATCATAATTTGCCTTTAAAAAAATGGTGGCATAGAAAATGGAAGGTGGGGGAACCTGCTAGGAATATCAGGGCTGTTCCCTGTTATTCTTGACTAAAAGCAAAAAGGCAAATTGAACATCCCTTCCACTGGAAATTTCTACACCAGTGCTCTTGCTCAGCTAGCCCATTTCTGCCTCACAGTCTGCCCTAGCTCCAAACTGAGCCAGTGCAGAACTAGCTCCAGTCCCTGTGTACAGCTGGTAATAGCTCCAGCTGTTTCTGCAGTAGTCCAAGATGAAAAGTACCTTCCTTGAACTCCAAAGCATCCACTTAGTCTTTATCTTTTTGCCTCCAGTCAGAGCCTGCCTTTTTGAAGTCATACCTGTATAAATAAGCCCCTCTTCTGAAGAACAGAAGGGGTGCTCTCAGTAAACCACCCTGCATTTCACCCAGGGCAGGAAACTCTCTGTAGGTGCAGTATCAAAGTCATCAACTCTGTTTGTTTCTGCAGCTGCTGTCATGCACGAAGGGCTCCTGTGGCTGCTCTTGGCAGCTGGCTGAGCTTCACCCAAAGCAGAGAGTAAACATTGACTCACCAGAAAGAGGAAAGGAACCCAGCTCACCTCAGTGCCCCCAGCTGGTGTTCTTCTGCCTCCAAGTCACTGGCAATTTGTGTCAGCAAAAACCATTCTCTGGCTACAGCCACCGTTGCCTGAAATTCAAGGTGAAGATTACACATTCCTGTGTTCTTTTCTACAGAAAACACTTCTAGGGGACTTAAATCCCTTTTGTTCCTAGTGAGCTCACTCATTAGGGTACATCAGGAACCCAGGCAGTAAATGACTGGATTGCTGACTGCACAGGCCACATCTCTGGAAAAACAACTCCCTCCACTTCCAGATCTCTTATAATTTCCCTGAAGGTGTGATCACACATGATTGCATTCTCCACTTGGATCATCTTCTACAGGAGACTTGTAAGTATGTATAGGAAAGGATCTACAGCACGTTCTGATTCCACTACTCTAAAAAAATCAGGCTGATGTGCTATGCACGTACCTTGTTGTGTGAGATGCCAGCTGAACACCTGAATCCTGTGGCTGCTTCCACAGCCACCCTGATTTCTTCCACAATTACTGCGCCCATCGTCAGCAGCAGGTCAGGACAGTCAGGGTTATCGAAAGACAGCGACGCCAGCCACTCGTGCAAACCACGCTGCCGCAGCTCCTCTAGAAAAGGGACACAGAGGGGATCACGCGGGGACACAATGTGGGCGCTTCTTGCTGAGCCCAGCAACGAGACCCGCAGCATCAGCCAGTCCCAGCCAGCAGCCACGGGCTTCTGTGACGGCATTCCAGCCACAGGGACGAGAAGCAGGCCCCTTAAAAGCCATTCACTGCGGAAAACACGGGCCCCATTTACCACGCCCTTGCTTCGGGGCAGATAAAGCAGGCGGTGCGTACCCTTCCCGGGGAGTGGGAATTGGTGCGTCCCCTTCCCGCCGGGCTCGGGGCCGGGCTCTCCGGGCAGTCCCTGCACGAAGGTGCTGGGCAGCAGAGCGGCCGGCAGGGGGCGCCCTCGCAGCTCGCGCACCCGGTGGCGCGCGCTGCCGGTCAGGTCCAGGTACGCCTCGTCGATGCTCGCGCGCTCGATGGCGGCGAAGCGCGACAGCACCTGCATCA
>VZRZ01006207.1:2264262-2299089 GCA_013398175.1 Climacteris rufus | reverse complement strand
GGCTCAGCCGCCGCCCCGCGCCGGGAGGGCCGCCCGCGCCGCTACCGCCGGCCCCGCTCTCACCGTGTGAGGTCCGCTTTGCCCCGCGCCTGCGGCACCCGGGCCAGCGCCAGCTCGGGACACAGCGCCCGCGCCTCCGACGCCCACATCCCGCGGGACACGCCGAAGGCGCGCGCCTCGTAGCTCACCGCGATGATCCTGCCAAGAAACGGAGGTGAAATGCAGGGCGGGCCCGGCCCCGCGGGGAGCGGGGTGAGACGAGGAGCCGGGGTCGCCGAGCCGGCTCGCCTACCTACCCGCCGCCCTGCCACTCGGTGTACTGCACCACGGCGCAGGGGCGGCCGCGCAGCTGCGGGTCGAGGCGCTGCTCCACCTGCATGAAGAAGCAGTCCATGTCTATCAGGGCCACCACGCGCTCCCGGCCCCGCGACATTCTGCGGCCGCCACCGGCTCCCGCCCGACTGAGTGAATGATTGAACCGCCCGTCCGGTGGGGCGGGGAGCCCCGCCTTGCGTCGCCGCGTTGCGGCACCCGTAGTTACCTCGTGGGGCACGCCGGGAGTTGTAGTTCTCCGGCGTGCGGTGGGGTGTGCGCGTGTCCCCGCCGCGACGGTGCGCGGCGCCCGCGCTCTCCCTGTGTCCCCGTCCCTCCCACGGCGCATGCGCGGAGCTGCGTCCCGGCCGCCCCGCTCGTCCCGCCCGTGGGTGGCCGGTGGCGCGCGCCCGCCGCCGCCGCCATGTCCGCCGAGCAGGTGAGCGGCCTCTGCGAGCAGCTGGTGAAGGCGGTGACCGTCATCATGGACCCGGCGTCCACACAGCGGTACCGCCTGGAGGCCCTCAAGGTACCGCCCGGCCGGGGAGGGAGAGAGAGAGGGACGGAGGGAGGGAGGGCGCCGGGCTCCGGCCACGCGGGCGCCCCGTCCGCACGGTCCCGGGGCGGGCGAGAGCGGGGACGGGCCGGTTCCGGGCGTCCCCTGAGGTGCTGGGAGCCGGCAGCTGGCGGGGGTGGTGGGGCGGCCGCGTGTCCCCCGGCGTGCCCCCCCAGGGATGGGGCTGCCACCTCCTGCCCCGGTGTGTAACTGCGTGTGCGTGTCCCGGCCTCCCTCCCCTAGTTCTGCGAGGAGTTCAAGGAGAAGTGCCCCATCTGCGTGCCCTGCGGGCTGAAGCTGGCGGAGAAGACGCAGACGGCCATCGTCCGGCACTTCGGCCTGCAGATCCTGGAGCATGTGGTCAAGTAAGGCAGCTCGTTCCGCGCCGCGGAGCGGGGGAAGAGTCCCGGCCTGCCGCCACCCAGCGCTGGCGTGGGATCTGCGCTCATTCCGGCGCCTCCCGCCCCGGGGAGGCACTTTCAGGACACAGGGAGTTTGTTCTTCTGCAGCGGACAGTTGCTGTCCTGCTCTGGTTTTGTTTTCCTCCTCTGTATAAGAAAGAGAGGAGAGGATGGCTTTCAGGCAGGTTGGGAAGATGAATTCACTGAGCTGTAAGATACGCTGACATCACAAGATGAAAATAAGCACCCAGGGTTACCAGTATGTTTTTGCAGTGTTCTGTCATTGGCCTCCTGCTAACAAAGGTTTTGTAATAGTTCAGTTCTGAGATTCCTTTCTCTGCCGCTTCTACAGACCTGATGCTTTGTGCTTTTGCGGCTGCTTCTGATGTCTGTTGACCTCGGTGGGGCACGCCCATTTGCCAGCAGCCGTTTTAACTCAGCCTTTTCATTAAGGGGTTGGGTGCTGGCAGAGGCAGGGAGCTGTAGTGTCTCTAGTTTAGGTAGAGAAGCGATGATTCGTTGAGAATCACGTCAGAGATCTTTACAAATGTTTTGACTGGGTATCCTTTTTGTTTGTTTGTTTTTAACAGGTATCGCTGGAATAATATGCCTCGCTTAGAAAAAGTTTATCTAAAGAACAACGTTATGGGCCTCATATCCAGTGTAAGTACCTTCTACCCCAGGCTGTTCTCTGAAATGTGATTCTTTCACTTGGAGATAAAATGTGAGAGCAAAACAAAAAAATACTCCAGTTAATTAGCATAGAGGATCTGAATTCAATTTTGCATTTCGTTGCCTTTTCACTTTGCGTCTCTGGTTGTTTCAGTGCTTTTCTCTGTCTTGTCAGGTGAATAGCCATGTTACCTCACATGGCAGGAAGTTGTGAGGCTTGTATAACATATATAAGGTACTTTTTCTTTTCTTAGGAGGAAATTCAGTAACTATGGATGTTCTTATCCTTTGCAAGAATACCAAAGTCATTATCTTAGTCGTGTTTTCTCTGTTGTTGTGATTGCTCTCGTGACCAAGTGACCTTCTTTTGAGGAAAATCCTTCTGAGGATTTCAGAGTTCACTAGCTATGGATGCTTGGGAGCATAGGAGTGTCATTTAAGGTAGCTGCAATGAAGAGCTGCTCAATGCTGTGTTTTGTTTTTTTGGTTTTAGTTTATGTGGTTTAGAATATTTGCAAACACTGTGCTTCCCAGGTCAGAGTTATAAATGCCTGATGCTTGCTGTTTCATATAACTCTGTCCCCTTTCTGTCACAGGGAACTCAAAGTATCCTGGAGGAGGAAAGTCACATTAAGGATGTTCTGTCTCGCATTGTGGTGGAGATGATCAAGCGTGAGTGGCCTCAGCACTGGCCTGACATGCTAAAGGAGCTGGATACCCTCTCCAAGCAAGGGGTATGGAACACAACTCTCTGTTTTCTTTTGCTTGTGCTTAGTATGGGGTTTGTTCTTCCATCATCCTGAGGAAAATCTAACTCAACTTGTGGTCAGGTCAGACAGACCGGTGAGGGACTCAAAAATCTCTGTAAGATTAAGCTATCCTGATGTGACTGCCAGAGAAAGGGCCATCCTCTTGTCTTGTTTTCCCAACGTGTGACTTGTGTCTTCATGCATGCTTGCTTTCTCTCCACATCTTTGAGCTAGTCTGTAGAGATTTTAATGTTTGGACCGTGCTGATAGAGTGTATTTCATTTTGGGACATCAGGAAACTCAGACAGAACTGGTGATGTTCATCCTCCTACGTTTGGCAGAGGATGTGGTGACTTTTCAAACTCTGCCTACCCAGCGGCGACGAGATATCCAGCAAACCCTCACCCAGAACATGGAGAAGATCTTCAGCTTCCTACTAAATGCCCTGCAGCAGAACGTCAACAAGTACAGATGCATGGTAAGAGTTTCCTTTCCTTGGTTTCAGTCAGTGCTGGAGGCATTTAGGAATTGGGATGCAGCTTGCAAATTTTTGGGGAAGCAAGTGCAGAAACGAAAATCCATTGCTGCTGCTGTGAGGTTGGGATTTGCTGTGGCCTGGGCAGCTGGTGCTGATCAGAGAGACTGAACATTGTTAGTGTTGACAGTGTTAGTGTGGATAGTTTGATTTTGCTTGTGTAAATGGCTTGAGTGGATGCATGCTTCATCCATACTGCTGGAATGCTTGCTGGCACCAGGGTTGTACAGGTTAGCAAAATGAAGGTGTGGTTGTGGCAGAAACAGGTAGAGTTGGAGTAATTTATGTAATACACAGCAGTCAAGAGATGCCATCCTGGACTCATGTCTGCTCTCTCATGCTGCAGTGCTATGTTTGAGGTGATGCACCAAAACATATGAGTTTCTGATGTCTCAACGTGCATTTGGGCCTTTGGTCCTTTTCACTAAGAGCTCAAGTCAGGAAGCCCTTCTTTTGTCAAGTTGTAGTGAAGAATGGTCTTTTTTTGTGTAAAGAGACTTCTTACCTGAATTCTTACCTGGAATCAGAGATGTGCAGTTTGGTCACGACGGATAGCGAAGGGGAGTTTCTTCCCCAGTCTGTTCCTGTAGAGAAGGAAGTGGATTTGAGAGTGAAGCACAGTTGAGAAGCCAAACTAGAAACAAGTTGCTTGGCTATATATCATGTTCTTTTTTCCCATGAATTAAAATCCAGAGTTATACTAAATGTGAAACTGAGAAACAATGAAAAATCCTTTCCTACCTGACTTCTGTAAACCTTCCTGATGCACTGTGAGGCTGAGCAAAGCCCCTGTAGAGCAGCCATTTCTCTGTGCAATTCATGGTGGTGGGTGGGTGACCCTCGTGTGTTTTGTAGTCTGGTTGAAATACATTCCAGGTAAGGTTTGCATTGCAATGCTTGAGGCTCTGAAGTGTGGGTGCTTCTGCTAACAGTGGAATCTTTCTGATTGGCAAGGTTGGAGCACCCCAGGAACAAGAAGTCCTCACCACTCCACAGGTCAGCAGATCTTTGGGATATTTGTGCACAAAATAAATTCTGAGGGGTGGGTGTTCACCTGTCTGCACGCTGAGACTGGGGGAGATGATGGACAGGTCCCCAAGACCGTAATAATGTGCAGTGCTTCTAAATATGATGGATTAGTACATAAAATATGTTTATAAAGTGGATCATACATGAAATGTTTGGGGCACAAGCCAATTACCTTAAAATCATTGCAGTGAATAGTCCAAACCAAAACCTTGCACTGGAAAGAAATGCTTATGGTGTCTCTGCATCTCAAAAATCAAACCTGAGTATCTGAGGGACTTGTTTGCATTAGGCAGAAAGATGGGGCAAGCAGTGCATGCATTGTTGCTGTTAAGTGTCTGGGCGTGGGAGTCAGCTGTTGCTCCAGCTCTCTCCAGCTGCCTTTCTGACCGTGGACAAATCATGACCCTTTCAGACCTGAATATTAAAAGCCACCAGCATCTTTTCAGAGTCTGGCTTTTGGGTATAAGATGCTCTTGAAAGGTCGGAAGTTTCTTCCCTGGAAGCCTCCAGGAAGCACCAAAATGCCTTTCCTTCTTGTCCCCTGTGTCTCACTGGTGCCTGCTGACTGGAGTGTTGTCTTTTGGATGAGAAGGAAATTGTGGTTTAACGTGCAAATCAGAGTCCTGTTGTCTTACCTGGCTGGGAGCTGCAGAGGTGATTTTGTTGGCTGCAGCAATGGCCTGAGTGGGAGAGTGTGATGTAGTCCCTTCCACTAGGGAGCTGTTTTGGCTGTGTCCTGGAGGATAAGCCTGTCCAGCAGTGGCCAGGTAGAAGTGTGTGCTGTAGCTGCTCACTTACCCTCTCTTGTTTTCTTTTTCAGAAGACTGATTTGGCTCAGGAGCCAAAGGTGAGTGGAGCTATTTGGGAGTTAGCTCATTAGTAATTTTTTAAGATGACGATTGCTTAGAACTAGGCTTTTCCCCGGCTTTCGAGTGTTGCCTGCAGTTCACACATGGATTTGTTCACTCCTGATACAAACCCCTTGAGATGAGAGAAGTGAGGAGTGGCAGCAGAAGGGTCCAAGTCTCTCACTTTGTCAGAGGGGTTCTTGGTACTGTTATTCCAGGGAATGGATGGCTTTAGATTAGAATTGGTGTTTTTCTCTGGCTCTGACCTCTTGCCTCCTTTCTGTTCACAGGCCCAGGCAAACTGCCGTGTGGGGATAGCAGCACTCAACACTTTGGCTGGCTACATTGACTGGGTAGCCCTCAGCCATATCACAGCAGACAACTGCAAGCTCTTGGAAATGTTATGCCTGCTCCTAAATGAGCCTGAGCTCCAAGTTGGAGCAGCAGAGTGTCTCCTGATTGCTGTCAGCAGGAAAGTGAGTTCTTCCTCCCCAGCTCCTCTGGCTCCCTTTTATTTTTCTCTTATTGTCCTATATAATTGTACAGATTGAGCAGTGATATCTTTGCCCTTTTATCTAAGAATCAAAATTCGAATTTGGCTGATTGTGTTCATGATGTTTGATGTGAATGTCATGCTAGCGTGATACATAGAGCAGCTGATGGAACCCTCCAAATGCAGTGCTCACGTCTCCTTGCAGTTTGAACTTGGAGGTCCCCACTGACTTTTTTCCCCCCACTTCCTTCAACTATGAAGTGGAAAATAGTGTCATCTGCTGTGTCACCTGGCAGCTCAGAGAAATGATAGCAGGATCTAGACAGGTGATTTGACCCATTCATTTACAAGCAGCTTAGCGTCAAGGCTGAGTGTCCATCAGCTGCCTGTAAGTAATTAGCCAGTCTTGTGTGAAGAAGAGATAATGTCTCATGGTCAGTTTTATAATTTATAGTTTCTATGGTGGGATTGCTTGGAGAAATTCTTTTCGATCAGATACTTTAGAATTTTTGGCAAAATGTAATCATATGTGCACTGTAAGGCCCTCCCCAGATGGAAAATGGGAATCTCCCACTTTTGCCTGCAGATGGAAATAAATATATAGATGGGAATAAATAGTTATGTTCTAATTGAGGCATTTGGTGTATTTTGTGCATAGGGTAAGCTGGAGGATCGGAAGCCTCTGATGGTCTTGTTTGGAGATGTTGCCATGCACTGCATCCTCTCTGCTGCCCAGTGAGTACCATCCTGCTGCTGTGATTTCACACAAAGCTGCATACAAATGGCCTTAAGATACTGCTGCTCAACCAAAGGAATCGGGCACTGGATAGGAGAGAACAAAACCACTGTTTCTTTTGGAAAACCTGAAAAAACATTTTTTTTTCAAAACCCATAATTGAAGGACGAAGAGGTGTAAATATCACAGCTCCCCCAGATTTCTCTTTTAGCCTGGAACTGTTCAGGAGGAGGGATTCTTTCAGAGAGGCAATTTCAGAGGTTTTAGATGCCAGTAAAGCAGTGCTTCTTGATAATAACAAAGAAAATCCCACTGCAGTAAAATCAAATCGCTCTAGTCCTCTTTTTATATACAAGATAGACAGCAGTGTGCCTGTTAACTACAGCATGAGTAACTGTGATCCTGTCTTTCCTCCTTCCTTCATTCCCAGGACTGCAGATGGAGAAGGCCTGGTGGAGAAGCACTATGTTTTCTTGAAGAGACTTTGCCAAGTCTTGTGCGCATTGGGCAGCCAGCTATGTGCGTTGCTAGTAAGTCTTTACTAATACCAAAGCAGCCCTGGCAAGGTTAGTTTTAGGGCTGGGGCTTGAGGCAGCCCTGATCTAAGGTAGGACCAGGGTTCTCCCTGCACATTTGGCCGCTGTAGGGTTCTCTCCATGCATTTTGAAAAGGCGGAAATGGCTCTGCTTTTAAGTGGGATAGCTATCCTGCCAAGTCATAGGAATGTAGACTGGAGGGACTCTGACTCATGATGCCAGGGCTTTGCTGTCATCAAGAACCATTTCCTATAACCTCTGTAAAATGCTGACCTTCACTAAAAATTGGTCAGGTTTTTAGCTGACTACTGCTACAGAAAATCTAGTCCATGAAATTATTCTTCTATTGGAAGCCTTTTAAATTTCCCAATTAAAAAAACTCAAAGAGTATACCTGCCTGTTGTTCTAACCAAGATTCTCTCAAGCTGAAGGAAGAAATGGGTTTTGCTCTGCTGTTCATCTTTGTGATGCTTTGTGTTAATGTTGAGATGGAGATGCAAATTCATACTGTTCCTGCCATGCTGGTTGCTGAATTCCCACTCCCTCCATTCAGCTCAGTGCTTCTGCAATGAAGAGGACAGGCTTGTTCAGAGATGCTGTTTGTGGGGAGATGGAGGCAGCCAGCCTGTAAAAGTGATAGAGCAAAGTAAAGTCTCACAGAGAGGGAAAGAAAAAAACCAAAATCAACCTTTAAGAATTAATCCCTAAAAAGAACAGATAACAAACAGGGTATATTACTACTTTGAATTACTCCACTTGCTGTTAGGCAGTAGGAACCGTGTATCCAGAATGAAGTAATGAGATGGAGATTGGAGTCTGCTAATTCAGATTCACTGGGGAGAGGCAGCACTGAGCTGTGCAAGTTCAGGCATCTTGAGGGCACCAGCTCATGTTATAATTTGTGAGGAGCAACAAAACCTTGAATTCATGGCTCCAGGCAAAACTTATTTTCCTGAAAAACTTCCGAGAAAGTTAGTGGTCATGGATACCCCCATGTTTAATATATGAAACATTTGGAGAAAGGGGACTGAAATTATCTGGGTGTATTTTCTTGTGTAATTCTGCAGTTTGAGTTGCTCTACTTCGATACCACTGGGTGGGTTTGACCCAATAGGAGTAAACTTTTGGCTGCAGCAGCAATGGTTATGAACTTGGTTTTAATGGAACTCCACTATCAGAGAAGTCACCATTTACTCTTGAATGAGGGTGGTGGTGTCTCCAGCAACTCCAGGCTGGTCAGCAGAACTTGCTGCTCCTTGGGCTATACTGGTTTCAGAAGAAAATCAGTTGTTCAGTGTTTCTGTCTCTGCTCCTTTACAGTCTATGGCCTTGGATGTAGTGCTCCTGCTTTACCCTGAAACATACCATTTGTGAGCCCAGCCTACCATAAAGTTAGTATTTTGTCTGAAATACTTCATGTTCCTCATAGGGCTCAGATTGTGATGTGGAAACGCCGGCCAACTTTGGAAAATACCTTGAGTCATTTTTAGCCTTCACAACCCATCCCAGCCAGGTATGTAAAGGACTGAAAGTCTTGTGTGTCTGTGTGTGTGAATGCATAATTGAGCTAGCCTATGAAACACCACAGAACTTCAGCTGCCAAATAGTGCTCTCTAGGTTCTCCCTTTCAGCTGAAGGCCTGGAAGGCAGAGTGTTTCCTCATCCATTAGCACCCCATCAGGAACAGTGCTTGACACGGAGGTGCTGAGTAGAAAACACAGAATTTGCAATCAGTCCTAGTATTAGAGATTTTTTGCCTTCTAGAAATGTGGGTTGTGCCTTCATGGTGCCTTGGCCTCAACTTAATAGTCAGTATTTTGTTGCTTTCTGACAGCAACACTTGGTGTTAGCAGTGTAAATTCCAGCACTGAAATCCTTCTCTCTTCCTCTCTTTTCTCTCTTCTCCCCCCAGTTTCTGCGCTCTTCCACCCAGATCACGTGGGGAGCCCTCTTTCGGCATGAAGTTCTGTCTCATGACCCCTTGTTGCTGGCTGTCATTCCCAAGTATCTCCGTGCATCTATGACCAACCTAGTGAAGGTATGTGGGAATCACAACTGGTTGGGTGTGAGGAGGTGCCTGGGTGAACATGGCCTGTGGGTCATGAGGGAGAAACTACGTTTTTGTTGTGTCTGCCAGACGTGACCCAGGCTGCTGAGAACACGGTTTTGTCTCGGCGTTTTACTGTGTTCCTTGCCTCCAGCCTTCTTCTCCTTGAAGCTGGTGTTAGCTGTGATGGGTGACTTCTCTTCCTTCCTGACCTTTTCCACTTTGTCTCCAGGTGGGCTTTCCTTCTAAAGCAGACAGCCCCAGTTGTGAATACTCCCGCTTTGACTTTGACAGTGATGAGGACTTCAATGCCTTCTTCAACTGTAAGTTGCCATGACCCTTTGTGGATTCTCTTGTCTGTGCCTTTCCTCCTACTTTCAGTTGCTGGCTGAGCTTGGAGCCTACCACATTGTCTTGACAGCTTCCATTTGCTTCTTGACTTTTTCAGCCTGGATCTTGGAGTATATTAACTTAGAATTTTCCTGTGGCAGTTCATGTGTTTAATTTTACTTACTTTTTTGCTATTATTTTGCTTGCTGGCCAGGTAGATGGCCTAGTAGCATTTGCTACCTGGTGTCAAAGAAAATGTGTCTTTTGGTCACATAGAGGAGGAAATGAAACAGCCTCAAGTCATGCTCAGGTTAGGAGAGAAAGGCATCTTAAAAAAGACTTCAGATGTCATTTCACAAAGAAAATATGTCTTGGCCCTGGTAAGAAGCTTCTGGTTCAGTACCATTAGCTAGCGTTGAGCAATTCAAATAGCCAAACTTAATCATGATCTTAAACCAGTGCTGGATATCAATGATTTTACTTTTTCTTTCATTTTGTATTTTTCTTGCCAAAACTGAAGTTGGTTCTCGACTGGTGTAGTTTGGTACTACCTGTAGTTTGGTGGGTGGAAGGATATACTGGAAAAATTATATAAATTTTTACTGTTTACATTTATGTCTGAAGATTTTAAGTGTTGCATTTTTATTGCTTATTAGATAGTTTATTTTTTACTTACTGTAATAAATCTTTTTGGGTAGAAACCATAAAGTAGCTAAATGCACAAAGCCAGAATCTGAAATAGTTTTAAGGGGTAAAGTTATACTGAAAACATTATATATATAAGAAAATACAACAAATTTGAATCACAAAATTATTTGGCAAAACAGCTTTATTAAACAATACAAGTTGCATTTGTAGTCAGCAGAGCTGATTCTTTTGTGTGGTCGTGCACTGGCATATTTTGGAACAAATGAAATTCCTGTTTGGTACTTTGCATTTAGTATCTCTGAAATTGAAAACAAGGCAACTGGGTTGTGACTGAGTTCACATTAGTTTGTTATTAGTTGAATAATCTAGAAAAAGTGTTTAGCTGAAGGAAGTGATAGTTATTTAATGTTGTTTTTTTATCTCAGTATCCCAGGATGCTTTGTAAGCAGCAAACATTTTTACTTCAAAGAATATTTGAAATGAAAAATAAAGGCTTAATTGTAGTAAATCTGAATTTAGCATAGATTTTTCATAGTTCATATTGCATAATTGTACTTTTTTAATGTTAGTCCATCATTTTTTAGTCCACTTAAATCACTTCCAAAATTGCCCATCCTGTTGTTGTACCTGGTTTACTGATTGTGTCTCTGTGCCCACTGCACAACTATTGCCAAAGCAACACTCCATAATGTTCACAGGTGTGCCAAATGTGCAGCATCATCAGCTGGTTTCTTGGTGTCTGATTTTTCCTGCAGCTTTTCGAGCCCAGCAAGGAGAGGTGATGAGGATGGCTTGTCGTCTGGACCCTCTAACTGGCTTCCAAATGGCTGGGGAATGGCTGAAGTACCAACTCACAGCTCCTGTTGATACTGGACCCATGAACTGTAGGTTACTGGAATAAAAAATGGGGATATGGGATTTGCTTTTTCATTAAAGCCAAGAAGACATTTCTTGGCCTTTTTTTTTGTTGATGTTGTTGGTGTTTTTTAAGGGGCAGCCAAGATTCTGTGCTAGATTTTCAGGCTTTTAAGGTCTTTGCAAGTTAAAAGCAAAACCAAGTCAAACCCACCCCTTCCCTAATTTATCCCTTTACAATTTACATATGGAATAACTAATAACTGTCTCCTCCTTCCCCCAAATCTCTCTACAGAATGGATACAGTTGTCCCTCTGATACAATTTTACAATTATTTGGGCCATTTTATCTCTGTAACATGTTAATTATTTTTGTTAGGAAGTTACGCCTGTCTGGCAAATCCCTCATCATTCACCTTGCTTTTCTCCTGTGAAGAAAGGCTGCTTGGTGCTCTGCAAAGTCACACCGAGGGCAGTCCTGCCTGCAGTGCTGAGTCTGGGCATGTGGTCTCCCTTCTTCTCCCTTCTGTGATTTGTTGATGTTGCTGTGCATAGTATCTCAAAGATTTATGTCTCAGGAACCTTCACTTGAATAAAACAAATCACATGGGATTATCTTAATTGCTCCCAGTGCATCCCTGCCAGGCATCTGCAGGGAAAGCTGTGTGGCCAAAATACTAGTGAGTGCTAAGATGTTGCAGCACAGGAACTTACCAGGCTGCTGTTGAGGAGCATGGTGAGAGCTCCAGTGTTCTCTTCCTTTCAGCTAAGACAGGCGAAGGTCTCTGCTCCATCTTCTCTCCATCCTTTGTGCAGTGGGATGCCATGACCTTCTTCTCGGAGAGCGTCATCAGCCAGATGTTCCGAACCATGGATAAAGATGTACGTGTATCCCATGCTCTTGCCTTCTCTCCTGCCTTCCTGTGGGTCAACACCAGTGGGTTTTTTCAGTTAGGTTATCCTTTAATAGTTTTTAGTAACTGGTTACCTGCATGCAAAAACTGAGATTGTTTGGTGAGCCATTCTCACTAGGAATAGTGAGCCTTCTTTACATGGGACCAAACTCACATTGGCATGTCTTAGTTCTGGACACTATGGCATGAGAAGTCACAGGAGAGTGCTTAGGTAACATGCTTTGACGTAGTGCCTTGCTAGAAGATAAGAAATTGCTTAAGGAAAAGTTTATTGAGTTTATGTAATCATCCCCTGGTTTGATTGCTTTTCAGTTTTTTTTTAAACTTATAACTAATGAGAGAAACTCATGCCCAGGGATTAGGAGATCAGAAGCATTTTCTCTCTGCCTTTTGTTCAGCAGCAGGTGAATCAAAAGGAAAGCACCTTTTTCTTAGTTTATTGTAGACTGACTTGATTTTTTTATTAGATTAAGCTGCTCATGCACTTACAGTTCATCAGTGTAATCATAGTAGAATAATTATATGGGTCAATACAGTTGGTTAAGCATGGAATCTGTTGGACAGAGTCAAGAGGAGAGTTGGGAGACAAAGTGAGAGAGGAAATTTGCCTTTCCCAGAGGTGCAAGTAGTAGTATGGGGACTAGAGACTGATGTCTCAAGACTGCCCTATCAACAATGGCAATGCTGCTGTTCTTTTTCCTCAGCCTTTTTCCTAGGTTTTGTAGGAAGTATACAGGTTGAAGTATTAAGTGTTGCCTCCCTTTTTCTTTCCTTCTTTTCTTTTTGCTTCCTTTGTAGGAGATCCCAGTGAATGATGGCATAGATCTGCTGCAGCTTGTCCTTAATTTTGAAACAAAAGATCCTCTCATCCTGTCCTGTGTGCTCACCAATGTCTCTGCTCTCTTTCCATTTGTCACTTACCGACCAGAATACCTCCCACAAGTACTTTCCAAGGTAGGTACGTGCAGACCCTGCTAGAATCACGTGGGGTTTTTTGGCACAGGGCTCTTGTACTAAACTGCAGGAGTCAATCCTCCTGGTGTTGCTGTCAGGGAAGGACTATCCTTCATGCTAAAGATGTGAGAAACTGAGACTGAGGCTTGTCAGAAGAACAGTAATGTCAAATAACCCAAATTTTAGCCTTAAGTCTTACAATTAGCCTTAAATCAGTTCTTAGGCTTAAATCGTAGAATTAAGTGCATGCTCTGGCCAGTAAACACCATGTTTTATCTCAAGGCCTTGCTGTATTGATGACTCATCTTTCAGCTTACTCAGGGGTTTTTCACTGACTTTAATGAAATTGTGCTAAAATTTTTGTTATGTATTCCTTGAGTTCAAACAGACATGGGTGCTAAATATCAATGATACCAATTTTTTTTTCTCCCTTTTCTCACAGCTGTTTGCTTCAGTTACCTTTGAAGTTGTAGAAGAAAGTAAGGTACATCTGAATCTTTATCTATTAATGAGCTGTAACAGCTAGATCAGATCATATGCTAGTGGAGAGAGTGTCATGAGTCTGAAGACTCTGCTTTTGTAGGCTTCTCAAGTATAGTTCTGCTCCTGGAAAAGCTGGAGACTCTAGATATTACTGACCTCTTCGTGGTCAGTAATGACATAGGTGACATAGCCTACTAAGCTTTGGCTCACAAGCCTAGAATGCCACAGGCCTGCTCTAAGGTGCACTTAGTTCCCCAGTCAATGCTGGCCTTCCTGGGAGTGAAATCCCTTCATTAGCTGCGGGTATTCTTTCAGTGCATAGTATATGTGGCTCTGAAGGATGGCTGTAAAGCTGCCAGTTACCTAGGGAGTGCTTGGAGTCTTGAAATAGTGAGTAAGAGCCATGGCTTCCTCACTCCTGAAGTACAGCTTGTTTGGACATGGGCTTCTTGAGTTGACTACTGCTTCAGAGGAAACTTGGTTGCTGCATGATTGTTTGGAGGGAGCAGGAGAGGCATGGAAATGTTTTTTTGATCTGTGCTCAACAGTGCAGAAAACTATATGTAATGGATTTGTCTCTTGAAGATACCCTGCATTTGGCTGAACTTTTGTTTTGTTGCATTGAAGTTTGTTATGTCTGTCCAGGCTCCTAGAACTCGAGCAGTGAAGAACGTGAGAAGGCATGCGTGCTCGTCCATCATAAAGATGTGCCGGGATTACCCTCAGCTTGTCCTGGTATGTAAATGCAACTCTGTCATGAAGAGTCTTGCCTCAGTTTCAGTTGGATTTTGTGGGATCTTCAGCTTCCTTGGTTACAGTCTCTGCTTTTCTTCTAAGAAACGTTCCTGCTGCACAAATGACAAAGTCGTTTATTCCCTGTACCTCTCTTCTCCCTGCTGAAACATTTTCTGCATGAGGAGTTGAATTGTAAAAATGATGAGTTAAATGTAAAAGGGATGAGGAGCAGGACACAAGCAGCACTGCATTGGTCTTATGGGAATATTTGTTGAATTTCCTTGTTGACATCTGTGGTGGTCTCAATTGATTCCTTAGCTGAAGACAGTAGCATGACTAATCACTAGATTTTCTTCTGTTACTTAACAGAATGGAGGAGGAAGGGAGAGTATTTGTTTTTTTGGTTGAGCTTGAGGAGATCAAAAGAGACAAATACATTTAAATTCCATGAGCTGTGTTTTGTTAGTTTTGCTGATCTAAACAGCCTGCATGCAATGTGTGTGGCTCTGCACTTCTTTCTTTAGAGGTGTTTCTGTGGAGTGGGGTCTGGGATTATGGGAGCACCATAGGACATTGCTAGTTTAAACAAAGCCATTTTTAAAGGATGCTAATTAAGGCAGTTCAGGGGTTCCAGTCTGCGTTCTGTAATTGATGCTAGGAACTGGAGGGTTGGTTTTTGTTCTGCTTTTCTGGTTCTTGAGCTATAGCTGTCTTTTTCCCATGGCCAGCCAGACTTCCTCAGAGGAATAGCCAAGGATGCAGAGCTGCCCCAAAAGATGTTCAGAGGACTTTGCTGAAGGGGATGATTGCTAATGCTTACAGAGTTATAGGTAGACATGGTTGCAGCTGGAGAAGGTAGGGAAGAAACACAAGAATTCCTGTGGAGGTCGTAGTAACTGTGTGAATTGTTACTTTTCTCTTAGGACTTACTGTCCTAAGTCTGGCCAAAGAAGCAAGGTTCTTTCTGTGAGCAGATAAAAGTACCAGAACTATTGTGAGGTGTGACACTGCTTCAAGGGATGTGACTGCTTAAGGAAAGATTTCCTCCCCTTATTTCAGTCACTCTGGAGAGTTAAAAGTAAAATGGATGCAGGATAATGGTAGAGGGATAGGGTAGAACAGAAGTTCTCTTAGACTGAACATTCAGAGAAGCTTGAATGTGAAGAGGAGATGGCTGTGTAGAGAAAAGGTGACAGATGTGCTCCTGCAGCTGTTCAGTACACCCCTCCTCTACCTCCCCCAGTGGCCCTTCTCCATACCAAATGCATGACACTTTTCCACTTGGATGTGTTTTCTAGCCAAACTTTGAGATGTTGTACAACCACGTGAAACAGCTGCTCTCCAATGAGCTCCTTCTGACGCAGATGGAGAAATGTGCCCTTATGGAGGCCCTTGTCCTCGTCAGCAACCAGTTTAAGGACTACGAGCGACAGAAGGCTTTCTTGGAGGAGCTCATGGCTCCTGTTGCTGGCTTGTGGCTCTCCCCAGAGATGCAGAGGTGTGGGTCATTTTTCTTTTTATGGGTCATTTCTTCTCCAGCTTTGAGCTGGAGGTGTTGTAGAAGTAATGCCATGCCCAGTAAGGGAACACAGGAGCCATAGGAGGGTGGTGGGTGGTGAATGCCTCTTGACCTCCTGTGCTCTGAGCAGTCGTTGTGATAATGGCTCTCCTACAATTCAGAGACTGCCAACAGTCTAAATGCTGTTTGCTGAAAATTGCTGGGTAAGAGTCATTTAAGGCAATGGAGGAAAATTCCCCAGCATGCTCAAAGCATTTGCAGGAAATAAGAAATAAAAGATGTCTTTGCTCATCCCCAGGAGAAGGTAGGAAGCTGTGTTCTCATTACTAAAGCTGAGATGTCCTGCAGCTCTGGGTAGCTGGGCATGCACAAGAGTTTTCCCAGCAGGGCTGTCTTCATGAGAGATTTGGATCCCCACAGCCCAAGAGAACTGATGATGTTTGGAGAGTGTGCACATCTCTGGTGCTTTAGAATCACGTTCCCGCATACAGGATGGAGCACTACCTAGCCTCTCTAGCCTGCTCTGTATTTGTTTAGATGTTTATGGCCAGTGCAAAGCTCTGCTCAAATTCCCTGGTACGAACAATAATCCCATTGTTGTCTTTTGCTGCTGCCAGAGTACTCTCAGATCCTGAAGCCTTTATCTCGTATGTGGGTGCAGACAACAAAATTGCTGATCCAGTCTTGGAAGATCCCAGTGGCCTGAACCGCTCCAGAGTGAGTATTGTTACCAGGAGAGGTGTAATTGGTAGCGAAATGAGACCTGCTTCCTTCCATCCCTCATTTCTGGTGTGATTACACACAAGGTCTCCTGATCATGTATTTCTTTAGACTACTCTTTGTGTAGCAGGGTTTGGTTTTTGAGAAGCAATTGGTTTACATGAATTTTGGAAATATAGCACAGTGAATTGTGCTTTTTAGGCCAGGCAGTATGGAAAACATGCTCAGACTGCAGCATGGAATATAATTAAAATTAATCGGAGGAGATTTGTGTTGTTTGAGTTGTTAGTGTAAAGTCTTTGCTTGGACAGACTGCAGAGATGTTGTGCTTAGGTCTGTAGAAGACACTGAATAGCAGTCCACAGATGTGCTTGTGATTTGGGGCTAATGCAGTTTGAGCACTGCATCATCACACATCTCTGCATCTGTCCCAGCACATGAAGAACATGAGGAACTGATGGTCTAGACCCTTGTTTTTAGCATCCTGCCTGAGACCACATGCATTGATACTTTGTCAAATAGTGAATTCCTAGGCCATCCTGCCTTGGCCAAGGCTCTCTGAAGGTGATAATGTGCTGCATTTTCCTGGCAGTAAACTCACCAGTTTTTGTTCCTGTCACCAGGTTAGGCTCACTGTAGAACATTCCCTTTGAGATGGGATGATGATGGGTTTCTCTGAAATCCTGTTGATTCAGACTGTGATCTGACTACAAAACACTATCTCTACATATCTTGCTGCAGATAAGCTTTTGTGTGTACACCATTCTGGGAGTTGTGAAACGAGCTCGTTGGCCTGCTGCTACTGAAGAGGCAAAAGCTGGAGGATTCTTTTTGGGATACCTGCCCAGTGGAACTCCAATGTACCGTAATCCCTGCACTGAGCAGGTCCTGAAGCTTTTTGACAACTTACTTGCTCTCATAAGGTGAGTCAAGTTGACTTGAAATAATTTTATGTTGACTTATGAATCTCTAAAAGCCAAACTGTGATAAATACATGGAATGTTCAGAGCATGTTCAGCCTGTGAAGTCAGTGGGAACACAGGCGGGTGCAGGTGCCCAAGTACTGTTCCTGACTTTGCACAGTGGGGAATGGCACGGGGGTAACCGGAGCTTTCTGAACGTTCATTGGCGTGGCCTACAAGAGGCCGTCAAAGCCAGTGGGAGCTTGTGCTGGGGTTGCCTCCCCCACCTCCATCATTCTGCCACCCAGTTAATGATTTCTCAACTAACATCTCTCCTCTGCCCTCAGCCCCTGCAAGGCCACCTCTCCGGTCACTACCAGGGCAGTCCCAGCTCTCATAGCATCCTGTTTGTGTTGTTCTCTCTTCAGTGTTAAATGAAGCTGGTGTTGCTGAACATGAGCAGCAGCCTCCTGTCTGCTATTGAAATCAGTGGATGCATACTCTCAGGCTGTTGCTACCATGCAATGCCTCTCTGTGTGTCACTGGTGGTGTGTAGATGTGGGGCAGCCAGGGGAGGGAGCAAGAGAAGGCAGAAAAAGGAAATCCTGACTAATACAGTTCCCAGAATTACAAAGGAGAAATCTGTCTCAGGGTAACTGCTGACACTGGGATTTTGCCAGATTTATGGATCAATTTTGTGAGAAAACTTTACATGTTATGTACTTGAAAACTTGATGCTCTGTCCTTGGCAAGGACCTGTTGAGAAAAAACATTTTCAGATCCACTTAAATTTTTCAGCTCCCAAGTCAGTAAGGGAAGGGACCCTATGACCTGAGCTCTGTCTAGTCAGGTGTGTTTGGTTGTCACTGAGCTCAGGGATGTGCTGCTTCCAGTGAGAAGCAAGGTGCTGGACTGCTAGGGGCCAGCACTTAACTGTCTTGCCCCACCTGAGCTCTGTTTCTCATCGCTAAGATCTGTGTGTGGTACTTTGGCCAGTGAGCAGGCAGAGCTGCAGAGTTGTGCTTGAAGTGGTTTTGCCTTTTGTCCTGGAAGGCTGAAGATCCTATTGATTGGCTTTTGGGAGAGGTTATGCTGTGTTTTGTTGCCTTGAGTAGAGTTGCCTTGAGTGGAAATCCTCATGGCATTTCTTCCAGTGTCTGCCATGTATCATATTGTGTGAGACCAACTAAACCAGTGCCCAAGGTCTGAACAGGCTGCAACAGACATTTTTAACTTGTGCAATCACTGTTCCTGCCAGGACTTGTGCATTGGTGAAAACACTTGGAATCTCTGCCTAAGATCCAGGCTTTGGAAAACAATCATCCAGCTTCTATCACTACCTGTGAAGAAGCAGAAGCTTTGTGCCTGCCTGTTTACCACCACCAGAAAACACACAAGCTGTGTTCTATATCCCATACCTCCCCACTGATGTAAAGGAAGAGGCTCCATGGCTGGTTTGGGCTTTTTTTGAGATGATGCATCTGTGTTGTTCAAGCATCTCACCTGCAGACCAAAATATTTTCTGAGTATGTGGCAGTAACATACATGGAGAAGCCTGTACTTCACTCGGAGGTGTCTGGGCTTTTCTTGAGGCTGGATGCTCCAACAGAACCAATGAATGATGTATGAAGAACAGCAGATTTTCATGATTCCTATTTTTCCATTGCTGCTGCTGAATACATAGGTCTCTTTGTATGACATCTGCAAGCTCACAGTTGTTCAGTGCAAATGTTGATGGTGCTTATGTTTTTTTGGCAAAGCTGGGTCTTCTGTTACGGAGCTCCTGTTGTGTTCTTCACTGTCTTCAGGTGTCTTTTCTGTCTACATCTTCTTCAGACCCTCTTTAATATGGATAACACAGGAGAATATGGAATCTGTGGCAGCCTATCAGCAGTCAGGAAATACAGGGATATGAGGAAGGCTGCCTGGCAGGAAAGCTGCCTGTGTTGAGGATGCCTTTAGGGACATACTTGCATTACTACTTGGGGATGGATACTCCTCTTAGCTCTTTGCCATTAGACAGCTCTCTGTAGGGATAAGCAACGTCCAGTGTTGCTTGTGTGCTTATGTGGGACAGATGTGGAAGTCCCTGCAGGCTGTATTGGTTTGTGTGGGAGTAGATCTGCAAGTAGCAGCAGCATGGATCCTGCTGAGCAGGAGCACCAGGTCAGGCACCAGAACACTCTGTTACGTGTTCTGCAGGCTGAGCAGTGTGGCTCTGCTGCTCTCTGCATCCTGTGGCATTCTGCTGCTGTGTTAGCAGGCAGAAGCAGTGAAAGCTGTTAAGCCATTGGGCCTTTGCCAGGGTGGTAAGTAGCTTGAAGGTAGGTCATGGATGAGATCAAAGAACTGAGAGGAATGAGGTAGGCCAGGTAACAGAGAAAAATAAGGTAGTTTTGAGTGGCATCTTTTTGTGCCTACCACTATTTGTCTATGTTGGTAGCTGTATTTACTGGATTATTTAAAGGTTGCTTTATTAATCACTGCTGCAGCTTTCAGAGTAATGATTCTCCTGTCCTCTGTGGTGCCTCATTTCATCTAGGTGCTTTCTAGCTTCTGGCTTAAAATGTTCACTCCTGAATTTAAACCCAAATCATTCATTTCCTCCACCTTGGTGCATTTCTGCAGTCAGTAGCTGCATGAACTGATTGGTGCAGAGCCTTTATTGTGCTGGAATTTGCTCGTGTTTTGTTACAAATGAAATGCTCAGGCTCAGCAAATGCTTTGCTTAGACAAAGGCTTTTTTGGAACTCCTGATGACGAGATGCTAACATTACCAAAGCATTAATGCTGGTAAAAGAATTCCTGGAT
This sequence comes from Climacteris rufus, assembly GCA_013398175.1. Lineage (NCBI taxonomy): Eukaryota > Metazoa > Chordata > Aves > Passeriformes > Climacteridae > Climacteris > Climacteris rufus. The sequence continues at coordinate 2,279,305 of VZRZ01006207.1, read as the reverse complement.
AGACATGGATGCTGTAGGCATTTTCATTGTAGACAGCTCCAACTTTGGAAAAAGATTGTTCAGTCATGGACTGTTCTAAAGGACTCATCTTCTGGTCTTCAAGCCCTTGTCTCTGGGCGTCAGGTACTCTTTCTGGCAGGGCTATGACCATCACTGAAAATCCCCCAAGTTCTGCCATATCCGTTGCTTGTCTTTTCTAAAGCATAAATGTCTCTTGAAATCTGTTTTACCGTGTTCTCCTGTGTGTGGGGTGCTGAAAGTCTCAGCTGGAACATGCCTAGGGGCCGCTTCATCATATATGGGGGCTTTTGGATGCTTTTTTAATTCCCATGGGGAGTAGCTGGTTGGCCATTTTCTCTCCATTCCAACTGGGAACTTGCTAAAGTATTAGGAGAGATCAGCCTATGAGTGAACATCTGCCCTTCCAAATGTCAGACTTAAGAAGATGCTACAAGGACTCTGCAACAACCAAGGACCATGACCACACCTTCAGGATATGGCTGTCCGGTCCACCCTGCTGGAATTAGTGCAGTGGGATTTCAGGGGTCATCACTGGAATTCCACCAGGATTCATCGGAATTAGTGCAGTGGGATTTCAGGGGTCATCACTGGAATTCCACCAGGATTCATCATTGCAAGTCCCTGGGTTTGCTCCACTGGCCCTCTGCCCAGCACGAGGCAAAGCAAACATTGGCATGGAGTGGGCAGGAGACATACAAGAGGTTATTTTAGTAGCTAGGTTTCAGGACAGCCTCAAGCAGAAATGCACAGCTTCTTGAGGAAGTGGAATAACATTAACCAAATTTTAGTGGAAGCTGAGTATTCCCTGGCTCTTCTTGGCAAAGTAGGATCAGCTTGTGCCCCTTTGAGGCCTGTTGCGTGGTGTTAGACCCAGCCCAGAATGAGAGTATGAGTCACTAAGAAGTCATTTGTGTAGCTCTTTCCTATGAAGTTGACATACTTGCCTTCCTCACATGCAGTGAGGAGGGAAGTATTTAACACTTGCAGAGAGAAACAGGATAGTTACTGTTTTGGAGCTTTCTGCAAACTCAGGGAGATTTCTCTGCATCGGGGTTGCCAGGATTATGAACATAGACATAAGAAAAACGCAATCATTAATACATGAGTGAAAGCTGAGACTCTGGAGAACATCCTGAGGTCTGTCCGTGCTCCCTTCCCCAGCCATTCCCATGTACCCCCCTGCTTTGGGAAACGCTGCTCAAGGGGGAGATACTGAGTTGCCCTTGATCACCTCTAGCAGCAGGTACAATGGCATTGCAGTTTTGGAGGAGGCTGCAGGATTTGTGCTGTGTGCAGCTGGCGACACCCAGAGTGGAGGTCTGAGGTCTCAAAGGAGAGAGGTAGGTGAGAGAGACACCCCTGCCGAGTCCAGCTCTGAGTGTCAGTGCCCTGGCTAAGAGAGGGACCCCTTTGGGCCTGGATGGCAAGAGCCAGCCACCCATGGCTGAATTGGTGTCCCTTGCAGAGAGCTGACCGTGGCCGCCTCCTGATGGTGTGGAGTTGTTCCCAGCTGTGTTGTCCAGGGGGCACATGTGCCTGCCACAAGTAACATCTGCTAGACTGATGTTCTCACTAGAGTCCCTTCAATGCCACCTGCCATTCTGGGGACCGTGACCCATCCCTGAGGGACAGTGTGTGCATTTTGGAGCTGAAACAGCCCTTCCCTCTGCAGGGGCCTTAGGTGCAGAAGATCTTTTGAGATTATAGAATCCATGTCTTGTTTTAAAAATGCATTCTCTGATCCCTTTGGCCAAGCTAATAAGCTGTTCCCAGCATCAGCTGGAGAATTTTACTGCCAGTGCTTGCAAGGGGTGGGATGAAGTGAAATAAGTGGAAGGGGCAGACAGGATATTCAGGACATGAGGTGGAATCACACCATGTCTCTGTCGGGTCAGCTTCCCCAATATTTTTGCAGGTGGGGAAGGGGGATCCCATGCACACGTGCTTGGTCTCACCTTCCTCATCATCTGCCTCAGAACTGTCCACAAGCTGAAGGAGAGGATCCCACTGTCAAGGGCAAAAAGTGGTTGACTTACATGAGTATAAACCAAGTGCTCTTCTGTTTCAGGACTCACAACAACCTCTACATGCCAGAGATGGTGGCTAGGCTGGGGGATACATTTGCAAAGGCCTTGGACATGCTGGAGGTGGAGAAGAATGCCATTCTAGGTAAGAGGCTTCTCTTTGGGAGGCACGTGTGGGCATATTCTTAGAGGTATTTCAGTTAGTGATCTATTCATAAAAGTGGAAGTGAAACAGGGCTGGAGAGCCAGCTTCTTCATAGTATTTGCAGCCAAGCTGTGATTTGAATCTGCTGAAACAAAGGTCTTAAATAAGTTACTGGTCTCAGACAAATCGGTTTCTTCTGCATGAAATGAAGGGTACCCTTCCAAACTTCTTACCCCGTCTGGGTTGTGGTCTCTTCAACAAGGCATTTCAGGTTGCAGAAGCTGGGAGTGCTGTAATTGTCTGCCTTTGAGCAGAATTAGTGCTCAGCAGGAGCCCTGAGTGCTGGTGCAGAGACCTGTCCTGGAGGGCAAGAGCCAAATTATGCAGTGTGGCCCTGGCATTTGTTCCTAGACAGAGTAAGAGGATTTTTAACCTCTTAAAACAGGTTTGAGCTTGTAAACACAGAAACCTTCCCAGCCAAAAAGAAGTAAATGAGTGGCCTTGTAATGATCCACTTTAGAAACTGGGGTTTCATTTTGGGTTCTGACAGACAGTGAAATATTTTGGGAAAGTTGCTTTGTCTCTCTTATCTCCATTCCCTATCTGTAAAATGAGGACGTGTCCTTTACCTGTTTTCTGTGACCCATAAACTCTCTGTCTGTGAACCCTTGCACATAAAGCAGCAGGGTCTTGATCTCTGCTCTAAACTTTTTACTATCATAGTTCAACAGTAGCTTGTGTCCCAGCAGAGAGTTCAAACTCGTCAGAGGGATGAGCTATTAAAGGAGCAGCACAGCTGTCAGCTTTGCTGCTGACTGGGTTCTGATAGCTCGAGTATCAGAAATGAGGCGGCTGCAGAACCTCAGTGGAAACATCTCTGCTCTGGGTGCAACCAACCTGAACTTGGCTGACCTCTGAGGGGGGTTCTGCCCCAGGATTGCTGTACCTCTTCCCATTTGGCTCTTGCCAAGAGCTTCTTTCACTGCCATCAAGCTGACTGGGGCCTGCCCAGCATGCTTTGAAGGTTCATCGTGCTCTCTCATTAATGTAACTGAAGCTTGTTCCTTCCCACAGGTCTCCCTCAGCCTTTGCTGGAGCTTTATGACTCTCCTGTTTACAAAACAGTCTTAGAAAGGATGCAGGGCTTCTTCTGTACCCTCTATGACAACTGGTAAGAGCACCAGATCTTTCACCACGATCCAACTCTGCACAGCTGGAGCAGTGGGTTACTGCAGGGTCCTGACTTCTTTTAGACTTTTGATGTGAGCTCCTATCCTGTAATATCCAAGTACAGGCTGCAGTGCTGGACTATATTGGGTGGTTGTAACCTACAACACAGACATGGAACAGTCTCTGGGAAAAGTACCTGAAAATGGGCATCTGCTTTTAGCTCTTCTGCAGTGAGGTAGTCAAATTGAAGCACTTACCTGCTATCTTGATCTAGTTTGTCTTGTCTGTCACTTGTAATTATGTGTTAAGACACATCAGCATTTAAAAGTACCTTGTAGCATTTAAATGCTTAATTCATTGTCCTTCTGCAGATCCCAGGAAAAAAAAGAGATACTGAGTTAAAATTCCTCTATAGTATTTGTTTTAAGAATGTGACAACTTTGTAATCTTAAGATGATATTACTTGTAGCCTTTGCAGACCAGAGACATGGTACCTGTTATCTAGCAGACTTGTAACTAACTTGTTTTTTGTTGAAGTTTTCACATCCTGGGAAATGCAGGCCCCTCCATGCAACAGGATTTCTATACTGTTGAGGGTCTTGCCACCCAGCTCCTCAGCTCTGCTTTCAACAACCTCAACAACATTCCTGATTACAGACTGCGCCCCATGCTCCGTATCCTTGAACACCTAAACTGAAACCCTGCATTGTTTTCAATATGGCCAAGACAGGGGTGGTTGAGGAGGTAAACAAACAGGGGTACACCTGGTGTGGATGAGGTGTGAGCCTAGGAGGGCATGAGCCGAAACAGCAGTGCATGGGATCAAAGGATTTGTGTGGTTTTGGAGGCACTGTGAGAGGTGGGCAGTGCCTTCTGAGGGGCAAGGGGGCTTGGGTAGTGAGGAGCTTGACAGTAGGATGTGGAGAGATCATGTGGGTTTCCTAACCTACTTTCCAGGGCTAGACATTCAGTCTCACAGCTAGGGAATGGGTGCTAAGCATCCTTAGCTTTCTCAGCTGAACTGTCAGGGGAAGGAGCTGAATAACTCTTGTTCTTGCTGTATAGAGAGGCCACTTGTTCATTCAGGGCTGTGAGAAGGAGAGCTTCAAGGTGTCTGTCCCTTAGCCTCCAGTAACGGGCTGGCTTGGGCAGTGCTGCAGTCTCCCTAGCAGCTGCCCTTATGTGCTGGATCTCTTCCTTAACTGGACTGTGCAGGTGTGTTTGTGAAGCCCTTGGTACTTTCCTGCCCCTCAGAATACTACGAAACCCTCGTCTGCCCCATGCTGGGACCACTCTTTACCTATCTGCACATGGTAAGAAAACAGCTTGTTCAGTGCCTGTTCCTTGACAGCCCTGACTCCCTGTAGCAGCTGGCAGCAGCATGTGGGAATGTCTGTCTCTACGGAGCCGGCAGAGACAAGGGCAGAGCCTTGGTGCTTAATGATTTTGATGATGTTTTGGGAGGGCTTTGGAGGTGCATTGGACTTGGCTGTTGCACAGCACCCCTTGCTGTGAATTCAAACCTGTGGTCATGAACTCCTCAACCTGCAGCCCTGAGAATTTCTGGGTTTGTTTGGGGTTTTTTTTTTTGCATCTTTCCTCTCATTTCCATGACAGCTCATTCACATTCCTGCAGCCACCACACTTGGTAGCATTCAAAATGAGTCTTGGCATGAGAGCTGTGTTTAAAGCTCTTGTGCTTCTGCCAGCAGCTATCACTTGGGTTTTCTTGCATTGTGTCCAGCATGGCTCCTTGGGAAGGGATTGAATCTTTCCTTTTGTCTTGAACAGAGGTTGTCCCAGAAATGGCAGGTGATCAACCAGCGAAGCATGCTCTGGTAAGCTTCCACCCTGGTACAAAGGGGGAGATGGGGTATAGGGGGGAGGTTTGTTCTTTTATGTGGCCCTTTGCCCAGGAACAGCCCTGCCAAGCAAGGACTGGAAAACACAGTGGTGACTTATTCCCTGTGTTTGGGTGGCGGGGGTACCTGAAGACATTGACTCCCTTCAAACTAAAACCTGTTCTCCTCAGTGAGGATGATGCTGCTGATGACAACCCTGAGTCTCAGGAGATGCTTGAGGAACAGCTGGTCAGGCTGCTGACTCGAGAAGTCATGGATCTTGCCAGTAAGTGAAATCAGGCTAGGTTTCATGACATATTTGGGAAGTTTTCCCTGGAGAGGACAACAGGAATTCCCAAAGTGCAGTAAAACTTAATTACAACAGTCAGCAGTATTTAACATAACCCTGAGAAGGCAGGTGTGAGACAGCCCTGCCAAAATCTGAGCTAAAACCCAGTAAGACATAATTTAAAACCTTCAGAAGAGGGTTTCTTCCTTTTGTTTTGTTAGCTTTTTGGGCTCCATGATTTTGGCACTGTCCCTGGAGGAATCTAGTACTACAGGGAATCGGGTTCTGCCTTTCTGTGCTTTGGAACCCAGTATGGGACATGGATTTCTGGACAACCCAAGTGTAGGGCAGTTTTGTTGCTGGCAATTGCCATGTCTCTAGACAGACAGACATAAGGGAAGAGTCCATTCCCCAAAGCAGTCTCCCTTCTTTGTGTTCCTTTTCTCCAACATCACTTTTTTTGTCAGCGTGGCTTTGAGCAGAGAGGCTGGGGAAATTGATTCCACATAGAGATCCTCAACCTTCTATCTCCTTTCTTGATTGACCTTTTTGCCTTATAATGGTGTTCTTCTTGGGTTATGGACTTCAAATGGTTTTGCACATTCCTGGGTCCCAGTAGTTCAAAGCAGGTTCCACTGTGGGAAGGTGCTGTGGGTGGGGTGTTACAGCCTTCCAAGTAGTGCAGTATTTGGCTTTTATACTGGGCTTTCTGATTCTTCAGATTCTCTGTAAGAGCTGGGGGAGCTTGAAGCAGCTGTGAGCCCATCAGAGTCTGTAGGATAATCTCTGCATGTTCTGCAGTAGCATCTTCCCTTTTCTGCTCCTCTGACCTGCAACTGTTTTTGCAGCTGTTTGCTGTGTTTCTAAGAAAGGTGTTGAACAGAACACTACTGCTGCTGTAGATGGAGACGGTGAGTAAATGCCTCCCTTTGCCTTTCCTGCCCTTGGTGTACACAAGTACTTCTCTTGTTTATTGGAGGAAAGGCTGGGCTGATGCTGGAAGTTCTGGTTTGGTAAGGAGCCTTCAGCTCTGTCCTGCCCAGTGTGTCCGGGGGCCACAGAAAAACCCAGTCTAGCCCAGAAACTAATGTGCTGTAGGGTTCACAGGTGGCATGTTGGAGCAGCTGTTTCTTAATGTTCTGAGAAGTGGGCTGAGGAGAAGAGGGGGATGTGCTCAGTCTTCCCAAGAGCTGAAGGTAGCTAGTTGGGCACCCTTCCTGCCCCAAAAAGGGTGGGTGCTTTTTGCTTGGAAAGAAATGTTCTGGGTAAGCTGTGCCAGCACGCTGGTTCTGGGTGCTGTCTCCTGGCTCCCAGCTTAGTTCTTGCAGCCTCCCTGTGTCCCCCTCAGTCCTGGGGAGGCCACGTTCACAGTGGTGCCTTTGCTCTGCAGATGATGAGGCGATGGCCACGGAGGTGACTCCCCCTGCCAACGCAGAGCTCACCGAGCTCGGCAAGTGTCTGATGAAGCAAGAGGTAAGAGCACGTGCTCTGACTGCCCCATCCCCCCTGTGCTCTTTGTCACCGTGTCTGCCCTGCAGCCTCGCACTGCTGCACAGCTGGAGGCTGCTGGAGCGTTCTCCATGTGAGCGTCACCTCTTGGGAACACGTGTGGCTTTGAAGGGCCTTGCAGAAGCCACAGAGCAAACGGGGGTTGGGATCCAGTATAACACAAAGCTACAGAGCTTCAGCCCTTGTGGGGAAGAGGCCCTGGGCATTCAGCCCCCAGGGTGCTCCCTGGCTCTGCCTTCATCCTGGGCTCCAATCTTCATGAGGAATAACTTCATCCAGCTTTTTTTTGTGTAAAATCTGGCTGAGCTGGTACAGGAGCCACAGTGCTAATACCACCCACTGTGCAGAGTACCTTTATCCCATTTGTTCTGTACTCTTCTGCTGTGGATGCCTCAGAAGCTCTTGTAGAAAGCTTTTGCAGTGACTGGAGAGTAGCAGCTGAGAGGAGGCCATTAGTGCTCCAGGGCCTTTCCCAGGGAGATGAAGGAAGCAGATTTATTTGACACTGGTCTCTCGTGGTTATGATGGTGCACACATGTGTGCCTTTGAGCACCTTCAGATGGAGCAACAGTAAGATGCAGCATTATCAGAAGCTCCTGCAGATTCTCTGGATTGCTTCTTGGCTCCCAGCAGGTTTGAATGATGGAAGTAGGAAATAGCTCCTCTGACTGGTTTTCCTCTCTTGACTCCTTTTCAGGATGTTTGCACTGCAGTGCTGATCACTGCCTACACATCCCTCTCCTGGAAGGACACCTTGTCCTGCCAAAGAACCACAACACAGCTTTGCTGGCCACTGCTCAAACAGGTGCCTCTGGGAGGGAGGAGGGATTAGTTCTAGCAGGTTTGGGAGAGGAAGCTCTGAATGTTGTGAGAACCATGGATACTTTACCTTTGGGCACCTTCTCAGAGGAAGGTGTTGCAGGAAGGTGGTTATGTATCAGTAACTTGCTTCAGTGCTGACAGTGCCTCTTCCCCAGGTGCTTCCAGGAAACCTCCTGCCTGATGCCGTGTCCTGGTTTTTCACAAGTGTGCTGAAGGGCTTACAGGTACATGGGCAGCACGATGGCTGCATGGCAGCTCTTGTCCACCTGGCTTTCCAGATCTACGAGGCCTTGGTGAGAAATTCTGTTCTTTATCCAAATGTGAGGTTGAGGAATGCAAGGGAAATGGTGGAAAACTAATCCCCTGCCTGCTTGGGTAGGGGCAGAGGAGCTAATGGCCCCCCAGGAGGGCAGGGCTGTTCCTCCAGCAGAACTGTGATAATCCTACTTCTCCCTGCAGCGCCCTCGCTACACTGAGCTGAAGACAGTGATGGAGCAGATCCCAGACATCCAGCTGGACTCTTTGGAGCAGTTTGATTCCAAGCTTCTCAACCCAACACTGCAGAAGGTGGCAGACAAGCGCCGGAAGGATCACTTCAAGCGCCTCATCTCAGGGTGCATTGGGGTAGGTGATGCCTGGAGGAGAATTAGGCTGTTCCGTTTCACACCCCTGTGCTGCAGAAGTGATTGGGTGGGCAGCCTGCCTGCGTCTCACCAGCCACCCTCCTTCCCAGCCAGGAGGCCGCTGTAGCACGTTCTCGGTGTTTGTTCTGTCTCTCTTCAACTTGTAGGTGCAGCAGGGCTGGCAGCACAGCCTGAGCAGCCCATCCAGCAATGGCCCCTGCACTGAGAGGCAGTGGAGACCTTGCACAAGGGTGCCCAGGGGAACAGGGTGTTAAAATGTTTGAATGAAGCTGCTGGGTGGGTGTTGAATTTTGTGAAAATGGTGGTGGTGGAGCCTTTGGCATTGAAGTAGAAGCTGGAGAGCTGGTATTCTGGTGGTTACCTCAGGACCCTTGCACTTGGGAAAAGCCAGGCCTGAGATTCCTCAAAATGCAAGCACAAGGTCCGGGCCTAGGGATTGCTCAGAACCTGGGGTCTGCCTCTGATGTGCAAGCAAGCTGCCCCTGAGCTGAGTGGAGGTATGAAGACAGTAATGACTGATGCCTGCCTGTCTGTCCTCTGCAGAAGCCCATCGGGGAGCAGTTCCGCAAGGAGGTTCATATCCGGAACCTTCCATCTCTCTTCAAAAAGGTGAAGCCATCATTGGAGACAGACGTGCTAGAAAATGAGGATGGGGAGGGCTTCAATGTACTCTTTGAACCCTGAGCCTGGGATGCTGCAACCGTCGCCTCCCCTACTTTATATTTTGTCTCTCCTCATAGTAAGCACATTAGATTCTCCTTGTCACCACCTCCACGAGCATTCGTCTGAATAAAGCCCCTTACAGGTCCTGTCCCCTTCTCCTCCGTACACTGGGATGGGGCCTGCGGTGGCATTTGAACCAGTCAATATTAAGCTTTTCCCCTGATTCCTTCCCCTCCATTGGATGAGCACCTTTAGACCTCTGCTTCTCTGCAAGGTGGGAGCTGAATCCACAGACTCCATTAGGTAAAGCCTGATCATCTTGTAGCCTTGGGTCACTCTTGCGCCACCTCTTCATCCCTTGGGGTTTAGGATTAATGCAAAAGGCAGAGTAGTGTGCCATGTGAAAAGGGGCTACCCTAATCTTCCTCTGGGTGCTAGTAGCCAGGCTTTGTAGGGAACACAGCAGACACTCCTGTCATGCCTGTCAGCACTCGTCCCTTAGTGGACCGGTTTTCTGCTGAATCCGTTTCCCTCCAGGATGCTGAGCCTTGGGCTGAGGGCTGCGTGCCAGGAAGCCTCACAGTGCTCTAGGATCTCCTGTGAGATCAGCCTTTCTAAGGTGCAACTGCTCTCTAGAAAAGAGGCAGACACTGTCATATATATACATATATATGTATAGATATGATCATACAGCTTGTTCTACCCAGAGCCAAATGGAAGGCTTTTACTTTGTGCCAGCCTTTCTTGGACATCTCTCAGGGGGAGCAGGACAGATTTTTTTTTTAGTTATTTTTTTCATTTTACCATGCCCTGTAGACTAGAACTTGGCCAGCGCAGGGTAAATAAAATCTGGACCAATACCTGAAGCACCTGCAAACCAAAAGGGATCTCCTCACCCTGTTGCAGTGGAGGTGACAGTAGCCCCTGTTTTTATCCAGTCTGGTACTTCTCAGAGAGTTGCATGGTGGGGCAGGACGGGTGGGCTTTGTACTGCAGTTTACAGGGGGGAGCCAGGTCAGAAACTGGGTTTTAGATGAGGTGGGACTCTTGTGAAGTCACTCCAGTCTGCAAAGCTGGTTCTTCTTACATGGCAAACAGTTCACACAATCTATCCTAGTGTTAGCACAGGAGCTGGGAGCGTCTGTCCAGAACTAGCTGGCAGTTTTGCCATCCAGGAGACAGAACAAGTAATAAACTGGTAGACAGAGAAGTGGTGTCTCCACTTGGACAGACTGGATGAAAAGGCTGGGGTTGGGAGGTGTGGGAGTGCCGATAGGAGGAGCAGGCTTTGGGCATCCACTCACCCTCCTGCCCCTGCTGTTCCACCAGCACCCTCCACTTTCTTCCTGGCCTCAAACTTTTTTAACCTCTGAGCTAACATGGCTCCTGGCTCTAGCAAAAGCTGGGTGTATTTATTGTGTTGTGATATTTTTAACATTCTGTGACTTCATGCTAGACACAAGGGGTTTTTGTAAAATGGATTTTAAACCTTTTTTGTAGGAATGTTTCAATCCGAAGCTGTCTCTGAACTGGTTGTGTTACACCTCTGAACGTCAGTAAAGCTATTCCAGTTTCATACACATGGTGTCATGTTTCATTTTTATTATTTTATCTCTTTCAGTAAGATCTGAGGTCTCCAGTCTGGCCAGACTGCCTGCCAAGGGATTTCTCAGCATTCCTTATTCCAGCTACCAAAAATGGGACACTTTTGCTGGTGGTCAGTTATCAGGGAGGGGATGACCCATTCCAGACTACATAGTTAAATTAGGGGAGAGGGAAATTGCATTTAAAGTATTTCTGTGTCACTCACAGCTAGTTTATATTAATTCTAGGCCGCAGCTTACAGCTTGAGGGGTGTGTGCTGCCAAAGCAAAACCCTTAGGCTATTGCAGGGTAAGCCCCATAAACAGTATGGGAAGTATGTGAAGTAGTAGCACAAAGAAGTGCATGTGCCACTGCAGCAGCCTGCAGGCCAGACTACCTGTTGCTGGGAGGAGAAGTATCCTGTGAGATATATATATATATATAGAGAGAGAGAGAGAGAGTATATGTGTGTGTATATATGTATGTGTATAGAGTGGTAACTTGTGATATACACATGCAGCATATGCAACATGCCATGGGACAGGTTGGGATTGGAGCCAGGATGCCAAATGTACCTCCTCCCTACAGCATATTCACCTTAACAAAGGATGGTTACACTCTAAGTAATTCTATCCCAGTGAAACTACTTTTTCTCTACTTATTTGTTACACTGGTGTGGACTTTACGTTGTACATACATTATAGTGTGGATTGACTTGAGCAACCGGGACACAGCAGTACTCCCAGCCATTTTCACTTTGAACACTCAACCACATTGCTCAACACCCCTTCCAACCTGGCCTTGAACACTTGCAGAGATGGGGCATCCACAACTCTGGGCACCCTGTGACAACTCTCCTCTATCCTCATAAAAAAAAGTCTTATATTCAATCCAAGTCTGCCCTCTTCCACATCAGAACTGTTGCCCCTTAGCCTGTCAATACAGACCTGGCAAAACGTCTTTCTCCATGCCCCCTTTAGATACTGGAAGGCCAGAATAATGTTTCCTTGAAACGTTTTCTTGCTCTCCAGGCTGAATGGTCCGAGCTTTCCGTTTCTTAAGAGAGGTGTTCCAGTCTTCTGACAGTACAGCCTTTTCTCTACCATATTAACTATCCCAGAGCTGGTCTGAGACACTTGCAAAACAGCCCTGCACTGACACCAACTTGTTCAATCTCACTGACCTGCTGTGAAGTGCTTTACTACACTGCCCCATCAGTCCTGCATACCATCTAAAATAAATGCTGTTACTCATTTTTACATCTGCTGCCGCTTTCTTCTCCACGTATTATGGTTTCACAACTGTGAATGGCACAGACGGAGACAGCTTTTTAAAAAAAAGCCTTTATTTTAGTGCATCTCCTCCCTGAGGCTCATTACCAACAGAAAACAAATCCAAAGAGATGGTCCTAGGACTCTTAGTAAGCCCCCGTCAAGCCTCCTGCCTATGGAAGAGCAATGACCCCCACAGGCAGGTGCAGGAAGCCCAGAACAGCAGTGCAGGTTTGTGATTTCCCAGCTACAGCCTGGTCACTCCATAGGCACAGAGTCCAGCTCATTGAGGAAGCGCTGACACTTTCCCATCAGGATCTTGATGGCTTCACTCACCAGCACATCGGGAGGCAAGATACCCGTCGACTCCACTGAAACTGCACAGAGACACACACAGGTCAGCACAGCCACAAAGCAGCTTCCACCTGCACCTGGCTCCATGTCTCTGTCCCTCGCCTTCCCTTCACCACACTTCCAACAAACCAGATTTTCACACAGAAGAGGTCACACTTGCAGCAGGAAACACAAACTGATTCAATCCCAAAGTAGCTACCCACTGGATTCTGAATGTATGAATGCTGCTGCTGAGGGTGGGGAGGGGCACAGAGCCAGCCACACATGCTGGCCAGTCTCTGCTTGTTGGCACAAACCACGGCAGGGCTGTGGAAAACGGGGCACTTACAGATGTAATGGTTCCGTACTCTTGCCAGGCGCACAAGGTTTTTCAGCCCCTCGTGACGGAAAACTTCTCTGCTGAACGTGTCCAACCGTGCGTTGGCTACTCTCGCCACCTTTTTCCCTAAAGGGAAAGAGATGAGGTAAGATGGGCAAATTGCTGCAGGGGTGTGCCTTGTGGTCACGGCAGGTATTGACCCCTCAAACAGCCACTCCCCCATCACCAAAGGCGGGGAAGCCACCGTTATAAAGAATGAGCATATACCCAACATGAAACTCTAACCTGGCAGAACTAACCCAAACACAAAGCCTGTAGCACCTGGGCAGGACACAAGAAGTCTCCTCCACACCCAGCTCCTGGAAAGAGCAAGCTCACTACCCAGCCTTACAAATGAACAGCACTGGAAGCTGCAGTAAGCAGCTGCAGAGCTCTGCAGACAGGTATCCAATGCCTTAGCATTTCAGAGACATCCCAGTTCATAACGCATCTGCACGTGGCAGCCACTCGTCCATAAAGGCTCAGAAGAGAATGAACCATTGATCAGCAAGGCAACACCACAACGTGGTTATGTCTCTACAAAGTTTGGCTCTAAACTCCAATCAGTCTCTACTAAAGCATGCAAAGAACAAGGCACTTAGGGCAGGAAAAAAGTACCATTGATATTCTGGATCTCAATGACTCCAGGGGAAAAGCATTTCTGCAACGTCTCAGCTGCCTCATCCTCAACAGGCTGCAGGAGAGTAATGTCAGGAAGCAGTCGATAACTGGCTGTGGCCACAGGAGAAAACTTGGCATGATCTTTACCTGCACGAAGAGTTAAGAGTCAAGGATGAGAGCAAGCCTCAGGAAACATGGATGCCAAGGCCTAAAGTTCCAGGGGAAAAGCCAGTTCTTCACCCTCCCCCTTCACACAGCAGTGCCCTAGTCCAAGCACTCACCTTCCTTGTCCCAGTGCCCCAGGACCCACGGCTCACCTATACCCTTGACGCAGTGCATGAGCACGTCTATTTCCTGTCCAGGTCGCAACAGCGCAATGAGGATGTCATCGTGAACAGGTCGGAAGTCAGCGTCTGGGAAAAGGTCTGTCTGATTCCCCAAGGGCACCCACATCATATGTTTACTGTACACTGCAAAGAGAAGCCACAAGCATGAGCCAGCTGCTGCCTCCAAGCAGGTCACTGACCTGTACAGGACTGGAGATAGCAAAAAGCAAGTTCAGCAGAATGGAATCAACTCTCTCCCGTAAGCACACGGGGCTGAGAGAACAGCCCAAATCCTGTCTCCGGGGACCAAAAAAAAAAACAACAAAACACAGCACCTGTTTTTAGGAGAGATCTCACCTTTGTGATTGAAATATAGTTCGTCAGGATCAGATGATTCCTTGGCTGCCTGGGGGTTTCGCCTGCATTTGATTTTCAGCTGAAACTGCAGAGTATCAATTTCTGTGCCTTCTTGATCTCCTAGGAAGAAGCACATGAAATCACACTTCTGCTCAGTTTACACAACCCTAATTTCCTACTTTGAGGGAAACCTTCAATATTTCTATTCGATCCAAGACTCTCACCTTGGTTTCTGTACTCAAAGAGCCTAGGATCAGCTCGGATAGGGATGAGACCCAACCGATGAGCCAGAATTTCATCCTGCACAATGGATGTGTTGTTGTACACAAAGACCTTCTCTACAGCCATCGTTGGCACCTCAGGGAGACAACAGATCAAGTCAGCATAAGACAATAGCTGAACTACATGCCAAGAGATTATCCAGCTAGAGTGTCCCTCGTCTCCCACAACAGTCCTGCACACTATTTTCAGTGGTATTTCTGCCAAACCAGGCTATGTAATATATCCCTACACTTTTTTTTAAACAATCGATCACAAGAGGTGAAGGGCAGGAGACAGGGTTTTGAGGCATTCTCAGCCTTTTAGTGCTTGACAGCATTATGTGGCTTCTGTTGGGTTGGCAACCCAGCTGTGTCCACAAGGCTGTCCCACAGACACTACCAACAGCTCCTCTAGGAGCAGCAGGCGGTACCGCCCATGCTGCTAAGGCCCTAATTCTCTCTGGGCTCCTGGCACACGTGCGGAACGAACGTGTGCTTCTCTTCCACACCCCGCAGTTGTCCGCAAGGGCCGACACAAGGCTGGACCTTCCCCGCTCCCCGTCACGCAAGTCAGGCCGGCACCCCTGGAGCAGCGGTACCTCGGCGAGCAGGATGCGGCGGAAGGCGTTGGCGATGGCGGCGTCGATGCCCACCATGTCGAACTCCAGAGCGTCCTCTTCCTCACGGATCACGTCCACGCGGAACGCCTGCGGGAGCCGCGCACCGCGGGTCACGCCGGCCGCGGGGCCCGACCCCCGCACCCCCACAGCCCCGGCCGAGGGGC